>LPNX010785646.1:277686-291869 GCA_001517045.1 Pseudotsuga menziesii
TCCCTTCCCCCTAATTCTTTCAAACCTCTTCTCTACTCCCTCTCACTCCCTAAATCATCCAACTACCTCTAACTCCCACCCTTATATCTATTCCCCACCTCACCTCTATCTTTCCCTCTCTCCCTCACACACACAAAGACAACCACACACATCGACATGTCACCCCATAGAACTAAGACCCCCTGTCCACTCTATATATATATCTCTCTCTCACACATCCCTATGGACCCCACTACCACCAACACCCCTCTCCTCTCTCTCCCTCTTCCTCCCCAATATTTCCACTAACCCATACTATCCCCCATACTATCCCCCCCTCTTCCTAACCCCCCCTCCTCCTCTCCTAAACTCTAACCCCCCCTCCTCCTCTCCTAAACTCTAACCCCCCCTCCTCCTCTCCTAAACTCTAACCCCCCCTCCTCCTCTCCTAAACTCTAACCCCCCCTCCTCCTCTCCTAAACTCTAACCCCCCCTCCTCCTCTCCTAAACTCTAACCCCCCCTCCTCCTCTCCTAAACTCTAACCCCCCCTCCTCCTCTCCTAAACTCTAACCCCCCCTCCTCCTCTCCTAAACTCTAACCCCCCCTCCTCCTCTCCTAAACTCTAACCCCCCCTCCTCCTCTCCTAAACTCTAACCCCCCCTCCTCCTCTCCTAAACTCTAACCCCCCCTCCTCCTCTCCTAAACTCTAACCCCCCCTCCTCCTCTCCTAAACTCTAACCCCCCCTCCTCCTCTCCTAAACTCTAACCCCCCCTCCTCCTCTCCTAAACTCTAACCCCCCCTCCTCCTCTCCTAAACTCTAACCCCCCCTCCTCCTCTCCTAAACTCTAACCCCCCCTCCTCCTCTCCTAAACTCTAACCCCCCCTCCTCCTCTCCTAAACTCTAACCCCCCCTCCTCCTCTCCTAAACTCTAACCCCCCCTCCTCCTCTCCTAAACTCTAACCCCCCCTCCTCCTCTCCTAAACTCTAACCCCCCCTCCTCCTCTCCTAAACTCTAACCCCCCCTCCTCCTCTCCTAAACTCTAACCCCCCCTCCTCCTCTCCTAAACTCTAACCCCCCCTCCTCCTCTCCTAAACTCTAACCCCCCCTCCTCCTCTCCTAAACTCTAACCCCCCCTCCTCCTCTCCTAAACTCTAACCCCCCCTCCTCCTCTCCTAAACTCTAACCCCCCCTCCTCCTCTCCTAAACTCTAACCCCCCCTCCTCCTCTCCTAAACTCTAACCCCCCCTCCTCCTCTCCTAAACTCTAACCCCCCCTCCTCCTCTCCTAAACTCTAACCCCCCCTCCTCCTCTCCTAAACTCTAACCCCCCCTCCTCCTCTCCTAAACTCTAACCCCCCCTCCTCCTCTCCTAAACTCTAACCCCCCCTCCTCCTCTCCTAAACTCTAACCCCCCCTCCTCCTCTCCTAAACTCTAACCCCCCCTCCTCCTCTCCTAAACTCTAACCCCCCCTCCTCCTCTCCTAAACTCTAACCCCCCCTCCTCCTCTCCTAAACTCTAACCCCCCCTCCTCCTCTCCTAAACTCTAACCCCCCCTCCTCCTCTCCTAAACTCTAACCCCCCCTCCTCCTCTCCTAAACTCTAACCCCCCCTCCTCCTCTCCTAAACTCTAACCCCCCCTCCTCCTCTCCTAAACTCTAACCCCCCCTCCTCCTCTCCTAAACTCTAACCCCCCCTCCTCCTCTCCTAAACTCTAACCCCCCCTCCTCCTCTCCTAAACTCTAACCCCCCCTCCTCCTCTCCTAAACTCTAACCCCCCCTCCTCCTCTCCTAAACTCTAACCCCCCCTCCTCCTCTCCTAAACTCTAACCCCCCCTCCTCCTCTCCTAAACTCTAACCCCCCCTCCTCCTCTCCTAAACTCTAACCCCCCCTCCTCCTCTCCTAAACTCTAACCCCCCCTCCTCCTCTCCTAAACTCTAACCCCCCCTCCTCCTCTCCTAAACTCTAACCCCCCCTCCTCCTCTCCTAAACTCTAACCCCCCCTCCTCCTCTCCTAAACTCTAACCCCCCCTCCTCCTCTCCTAAACTCTAACCCCCCCTCCTCCTCTCCTAAACTCTAACCCCCCCTCCTCCTCTCCTAAACTCTAACCCCCCCTCCTCCTCTCCTAAACTCTAACCCCCCCTCCTCCTCTCCTAAACTCTAACCCCCCCTCCTCCTCTCCTAAACTCTAACCCCCCCTCCTCCTCTCCTAAACTCTAACCCCCCCTCCTCCTCTCCTAAACTCTAACCCCCCCTCCTCCTCTCCTAAACTCTAACCCCCCCTCCTCCTCTCCTAAACTCTAACCCCCCCTCCTCCTCTCCTAAACTCTAACCCCCCCTCCTCCTCTCCTAAACTCTAACCCCCCCTCCTCCTCTCCTAAACTCTAACCCCCCCTCCTCCTCTCCTAAACTCTAACCCCCCCTCCTCCTCTCCTAAACTCTAACCCCCCCTCCTCCTCTCCTAAACTCTAACCCCCCCTCCTCCTCTCCTAAACTCTAACCCCCCCTCCTCCTCTCCTAAACTCTAACCCCCCCTCCTCCTCTCCTAAACTCTAACCCCCCCTCCTCCTCTCCTAAACTCTAACCCCCCCTCCTCCTCTCCTAAACTCTAACCCCCCCTCCTCCTCTCCTAAACTCTAACCCCCCCTCCTCCTCTCCTAAACTCTAACCCCCCCTCCTCCTCTCCTAAACTCTAACCCCCCCTCCTCCTCTCCTAAACTCTAACCCCCCCTCCTCCTCTCCTAAACTCTAACCCCCCCTCCTCCTCTCCTAAACTCTAACCCCCCCTCCTCCTCTCCTAAACTCTAACCCCCCCTCCTCCTCTCCTAAACTCTAACCCCCCCTCCTCCTCTCCTAAACTCTAACCCCCCCTCCTCCTCTCCTAAACTCTAACCCCCCCTCCTCCTCTCCTAAACTCTAACCCCCCCTCCTCCTCTCCTAAACTCTAACCCCCCCTCCTCCTCTCCTAAACTCTAACCCCCCCTCCTCCTCTCCTAAACTCTAACCCCCCCTCCTCCTCTCCTAAACTCTAACCCCCCCTCCTCCTCTCCTAAACTCTAACCCCCCCTCCTCCTCTCCTAAACTCTAACCCCCCCTCCTCCTCTCCTAAACTCTAACCCCCCCTCCTCCTCTCCTAAACTCTAACCCCCCCTCCTCCTCTCCTAAACTCTAACCCCCCCTCCTCCTCTCCTAAACTCTAACCCCCCCTCCTCCTCTCCTAAACTCTAACCCCCCCTCCTCCTCTCCTAAACTCTAACCCCCCCTCCTCCTCTCCTAAACTCTAACCCCCCCTCCTCCTCTCCTAAACTCTAACCCCCCCTCCTCCTCTCCTAAACTCTAACCCCCCCTCCTCCTCTCCTAAACTCTAACCCCCCCTCCTCCTCTCCTAAACTCTAACCCCCCCTCCTCCTCTCCTAAACTCTAACCCCCCCTCCTCCTCTCCTAAACTCTAACCCCCCCTCCTCCTCTCCTAAACTCTAACCCCCCCTCCTCCTCTCCTAAACTCTAACCCCCCCTCCTCCTCTCCTAAACTCTAACCCCCCCTCCTCCTCTCCTAAACTCTAACCCCCCCTCCTCCTCTCCTAAACTCTAACCCCCCCTCCTCCTCTCCTAAACTCTAACCCCCCCTCCTCCTCTCCTAAACTCTAACCCCCCCTCCTCCTCTCCTAAACTCTAACCCCCCCTCCTCCTCTCCTAAACTCTAACCCCCCCTCCTCCTCTCCTAAACTCTAACCCCCCCTCCTCCTCTCCTAAACTCTAACCCCCCCTCCTCCTCTCCTAAACTCTAACCCCCCCTCCTCCTCTCCTAAACTCTAACCCCCCCTCCTCCTCTCCTAAACTCTAACCCCCCCTCCTCCTCTCCTAAACTCTAACCCCCCCTCCTCCTCTCCTAAACTCTAACCCCCCCTCCTCCTCTCCTAAACTCTAACCCCCCCTCCTCCTCTCCTAAACTCTAACCCCCCCTCCTCCTCTCCTAAACTCTAACCCCCCCTCCTCCTCTCCTAAACTCTAACCCCCCCTCCTCCTCTCCTAAACTCTAACCCCCCCTCCTCCTCTCCTAAACTCTAACCCCCCCTCCTCCTCTCCTAAACTCTAACCCCCCCTCCTCCTCTCCTAAACTCTAACCCCCCCTCCTCCTCTCCTAAACTCTAACCCCCCCTCCTCCTCTCCTAAACTCTAACCCCCCCTCCTCCTCTCCTAAACTCTAACCCCCCCTCCTCCTCTCCTAAACTCTAACCCCCCCTCCTCCTCTCCTAAACTCTAACCCCCCCTCCTCCTCTCCTAAACTCTAACCCCCCCTCCTCCTCTCCTAAACTCTAACCCCCCCTCCTCCTCTCCTAAACTCTAACCCCCCCTCCTCCTCTCCTAAACTCTAACCCCCCCTCCTCCTCTCCTAAACTCTAACCCCCCCTCCTCCTCTCCTAAACTCTAACCCCCCCTCCTCCTCTCCTAAACTCTAACCCCCCCTCCTCCTCTCCTAAACTCTAACCCCCCCTCCTCCTCTCCTAAACTCTAACCCCCCCTCCTCCTCTCCTAAACTCTAACCCCCCCTCCTCCTCTCCTAAACTCTAACCCCCCCTCCTCCTCTCCTAAACTCTAACCCCCCCTCCTCCTCTCCTAAACTCTAACCCCCCCTCCTCCTCTCCTAAACTCTAACCCCCCCTCCTCCTCTCCTAAACTCTAACCCCCCCTCCTCCTCTCCTAAACTCTAACCCCCCCTCCTCCTCTCCTAAACTCTAACCCCCCCTCCTCCTCTCCTAAACTCTAACCCCCCCTCCTCCTCTCCTAAACTCTAACCCCCCCTCCTCCTCTCCTAAACTCTAACCCCCCCTCCTCCTCTCCTAAACTCTAACCCCCCCTCCTCCTCTCCTAAACTCTAACCCCCCCTCCTCCTCTCCTAAACTCTAACCCCCCCTCCTCCTCTCCTAAACTCTAACCCCCCCTCCTCCTCTCCTAAACTCTAACCCCCCCTCCTCCTCTCCTAAACTCTAACCCCCCCTCCTCCTCTCCTAAACTCTAACCCCCCCTCCTCCTCCTCTCTATCTCCCCATTTACTAACACATTGTCTCACTCTCTTTCCCCCTTTCTCTACTTACCCCCATTCTCTTAACACCCCCATTGGTATCTACCTATAACCCCTTAACACTCTCTCCATGTCCACCTCTAACCCCTTACCACCCCCTCCCCAAATCTCTTAATGGTATTATCACCAAACCAAACAATATAGTAACATAACACGTGCACGTTTATGCAACTCTTTCTAACCTCGTCTCCATTCTCTCTCAATCCCTAACTCATCCAACTACCTCTAACCCCCATGCCAATATCTATTCCACAACCCCATATCTCTCTCTCTCACACAGAGAGACGCCTAGATACATACAGAGCTCACCCCATACCACTAAGACCCCCCCTTCTCTCTCTCTCTCTCTCTCTCTCTCTCTCTCTCTCTCTTCGTTGTCTTCTCATCCATCTACACCTAACCCCAAGTCCCCCTCCTCTCCCTCTCTCTCTCTCTCACACATCCCTTAGAGTTTTAAAACAATATAGTTAGTTTGAAGAGAGAGGGAGTGTTAAGGGGCTAAGACTTAGGGAGTGCTTGTTAATTCCCCCTAAACATTGAATGATCCCTTGGCTATGGAACTACCTTCTTAAATGCTCCTAACGAGCATAACACTCCTATTCTAGCATAACATGTATGCATTATATATGGTAAAAATGTGCACGCGTTTTTTTCAATAATAGCGTGTGCGCGTTGTTTCTCTGAATAAACAACAATCCTTGTCTGAGAAACAATCTATCATATTTCAAGCATGTTTCATAGCCCGCACAAAATTTCAGGTTGTAGAGAGTGCGTTCATTCTCTTCTTCACCAAATTATTACACAAAATTTTGATTTTGACATTAACAATCTCCATCACAAGTGTCTAAGGATTGCTTGGAGCATGGTATATATTGAGGAGAAAGAAAGAAATAAATAATTGAGCAAGAAAGACACCAAGCTTTGGGAATCTCTCATTGAGGAGCACCATATAGCATATCCACCATTGTTTTTCTTACAATTGAGGAGATAACAAAGGAAACATTAGCTTGGTCATTGTGGTGGAGTATGTAGACACAATTGAGCAATAAAGAAACCAAGCTTGGGGAATCTCCCATTGAGGAGTACCATAGAGCATATCTACCATTTTTTCTTTCTTTCAATCGAGTAGCTATCAAAGGAAACATTCCTTTCAATATTCCCCCCTAACTTGAGTTTCTAGACACAATTGAGCAATAAAGAAACCAAGCTTGGGGAGTCTCCCATTGAGGAGCACCATAGAGCATCTCTAACATTTTTTTTCTTGCAATTGATAAGCTATAAAATGAAACATTCCTCCCAATCTTCCTCTTAAATTGAGTATATAGACACAATTGAGCAAAAAAAAACCAAGCTTGGGGAGTCTCCCATTGAGGAGCACCATAGATCATCTACACCATTTTTTTCTTGCATTTGAGGAGCATCAAAGGAAATATTTAATTGGTCATTCTGGTAAAGTATATAGACACACTTGTGCAAGAAAGAAACCAAGCTTGGTGAATCTCCCATTCAGGAGAAACATATATCATTAATCATTGTGGTGATGGTAAATTCACGCAATCAAGCAAGAAAATCGGCAAGGAAGAAGCTACCCAATGAAATCGTCGAACACATTAGAGAAAGGAAAAGAAATGACATGACCAATCAAAGACACTCTATGGACACTCAACCAATTCCTGTTGTAGAGGATGCCACAAATCTTCCTACCAATCCACAACAAGAAAGAAAAAAATATTCACTGGAGGGGCCTTCGGTCTCCATATAAGATGAAGAACAAGCAATGCATGGAACCGATCAAAGATTAAAACATAGGTGCACATCAAGATGACCTGAAACCTTTGCATATTTACTTGGATGTGGGTATACAAGTGACGAAGTTAGAGAGTCGTTGAATGGTGACCGTATGCTTGAAGAAGACAATGTTGTTCAAACTACCCAAGAGGATTTCCAATTTCCACCATCCATCCGACAACAAGAGACAAAAGGAAATGAAGCTCATGTTCAAACGCCAGACCAACCGGGTGATATGGTACAAGGTGAAGTTTCAACCTCCCTACCTTCATTAGCAACTTCATTCCGAAGAATTCCATATCGTATATAGATCGATGAAAGTCTCATTGGTTCGCTTGAAGGTGCGCTGTCTAAACGTAGTATTTCATATCAATATCAACAGATACTTGTCAAGTATTTTGATTCTAAATGTGATGGAGATAAATGTAGATTATTTATATCCTTATTAAAATCTAGGTCTATGACTGTTGTTAGGAGAAACTTAAGGATAATGATGATAAACAATTATGAACCAAGTTCTCATATTGTCAGAAGTTTAGTAGATGCATTTAGTACACTTGGAAATAAATATCATTCAAAGGATCATAATGTGGCTCGTCATGTGTTGTCACAATCAATAGTGAACAAAATCACTAGGGCCCTTAGAATTCTTAAGCCTACATCCAAACTTGTAGGCTTGGATATCAAAACACTCTGTAGGTATTGTTCTAAAAGAGAACAACTTGACTTTGGTCAAACAAATGTCTGGGCCTTCATTGACAGGCTGCCACGCTCCGATATGAAGCCCATTGATGTGGTAAAGGGACTGGTGCAGGATTTTTATCATGACAATAGTAGACCTTCATCCAACCAAAAAGATGAACTAAAATTGAGAAGGGGTTCAAGGGATCATGAACCCTACATTAAATGTTTTCTTTACATGACATAAATATAATTATATGAGAGATTTAGGCATAAACATAATCAAATTAACTTGGGACAAATATCCTTCGAGAAATGCAAACCATGGTATCTTAAAATAAACACAACTCGTAACACATGTTGTTGTTGATATCACATTGAGTACAGTTATTATTATGACACATATACACATATATTGAATGTATTGCATAACATTCTTGTGCAGAAATGATCACTGTACATTACCACTGACATCATGTAGAGACTTTTTTCATAGCATTTTGTGTACAAGGATAGAAGGTTGCACATTTTATCAAATCCCTTATGTAGATGGGACATGACCAAGGTGTGGTGTAATGGAGTTTTTGGACAAATTCATACATGTGGCCGATGAGCATGAGATTGGGAGACATGAAGTGAACCTGCAGTCATTCAAATATGTCCTGTATGATGTCGGTGGAGGGAATGAAAAAAAAAAAAAACAATTGGTCACCTCTCAGGTTAGTAATGAGTTTCTGAATGGTATTTTTTTCTTCATGTGTTGCTACTTCATATATGTAACAACATATTGATCTATATTTATTGTTGATATACCAGGTATGGGTTTGCAACTTCATGGAGGAATTATTTGAAAATACACAACAACATGTAAAGAATGTGCATGTGGATCGTTTGAAAGATGAGCAGTTTAGAATGTGCATGAATACATGTCCTATTGGAACTATCTTATCAGTGGTCGATTTTGTGGAAAAATACACTCTTCAACCATAGAATGAGATTCAGAGTCACTATTATCACTTAGACTAGGTCATCATAATGTTCCATATCACCTATATACATGGGGCACATAGTAGTGAAGAGAAAATGGTTATATTGAAGGAGTATCACTTTTACATAAGTGATGAAGGGTGTCATGAGTTGAATTTTGTACAACACAACTTTCAATTGTGCTACAATCACCTAAAGTTTAATAATATACAAATGGAACAACATTGTATTTGGTCTGATGGTTGTGCAGGGAAATTCAAAAATGAATGTGTCTTCCAATGGTTGTGTATTCTCCACAAGAGGCACAAGGTGCAACATATTTGGAACTAGTTTCAAACCGAAAATGGAAAATGGAAACATGATGGTGCATGTGCATGCATCAAGACTGCATTACGTAGGAAAGAAATTAAATTCACAACTATTTCTCTCAACCGAGATGCAAAGACCATTGTTGCATGGTGTTCTTCATTATTGGGGCAGGGAGCCAGAAGGAAAGAAGAACAATCATCTCAAAAATCACATGTACATAGATATTTTTGGGAGGTGTTTGATCTAGATCTATCACACCTATATGAGTGCAATACTGTCCAAGGAACTCATGCATTCCATTTAGTTAGAACGTCATACAATGCTATAGTTGAAATGTGGACAAGGAAACTCTCTAATTTTTGTTATCCATGTAGTAGTGGTGAATGAGACAATTGTAAATCCATAGATTGGATTGATAGCTCAGATCGTTTATCACTCCCTGTGAGAATTTCTTCATAGTGAGATCTAGGAGCTAGAGCAATATTCACACTCACAGTATTTGAAAAAATATGCAAGAGAACAACAAAATAGATTGAAATATCACATGTGAATGGTGCTCATAATTGATCATATTATTACTGTACATATTGTATATGTGTATAGTACATATTTATAAGACATGGGGGAAAATTCGTGAGCCCTTGGAGTCCATGTGAATGCAGAAAAGTGTTAGGATAGGATTTGATACCTAAACCCCCCTAGGTTGACCAATAGGCTCCCAAACAGAACCAAACTACCATGAATCCATGTGTTATCATGTTAGGAGCATTACTGGGTCATAAATGAGGGAAGGATAAGCATGGTAGAGCACATTGGTGAGTGGAAGAGTCTCTAGGAGAAAATAAATGCCTAAGAATGCCACAAAACAACCACATTCACAAACTAGCGCCCCTAGTCAAATATGAAAGTGGTTTGCAATTAATGCAGGTGTCTAGATGACATAATTATAAAAGTAGAGCACCTCAACTATCAATTAACGAGTGAGAATCACCTATTTGACTAGTATTGATCACTATAACCTAAGTTAGACCATACAACATAAGCACAAGGAAAATGATTATGTCTCCTAGATAGATCACCATGGTACCAAGGTAAATTATTTCTCTAACACCCCCCCTTAAGCCTAACTTAGTATAGCTTATACCAAAATGATTTATTAAAGCCTTCGCAACTAAAGCACAAGTCACCTTTTACAACATAATTTTATTAGTCCATGTAACTGAGGTAAGGAGGAAAACTCATGGGACAAAACCTCCCCTCAAAAAATGGACATGATAGAGATGAACAAAAAGGTATTCAACAGGTCCTCTTCTTCACTTGAATGAGATGAAAGAACAAATTCTTGGTGATGGACTTGGTGAAGATTTTGTGGATGCCAAGATCATGCATCAATGCATCAAAGTGATGTAGACAAAGATCATGTGGAGAGGCCCTTTGATGGTCATAATTTGATGATGGAGGGGAATCATAAGAATTTATTTTGATTCAAGCATAATCTGATCTAAAGGAATAATCAACCATGGAAAATATATCTCTGCAAACTCTTTCCCAAATAACATCAAAAGATTCAACAAAATATGCTTCATGTGTAGCTTCCATATCATGAATAAAACTATGAATCTTCTTCCCAATTTGATGAAGCACCTTCATAACTATGTAAATTTTCTCATGAGGCTATTAAATATCAAAATATATGTCATATACAACAGAAAATATCAGAGGTATGGTGTCTCCATGAGTGAATGGGTCCATAGAGAGAAAAGAGTGAGCAACTAGATCACAATTGCAATTGAGCAAACCTGGAGGGTCCAGAGACTTGAGATTTGAACCATGGGTGGTAAAATAAATTCTGGAAATATGTAAAAGAAGTCCCATGAAGGACAATGATATGTATTTCCAAAAAATGTAACACATATAATACATAAAAGCAACATATACAAGTGACATAGCATTGGAAACTAGGCAATTTTGAGATTTTCCAACTAGTGAACTTGAGGGTTGTTGGATATTTTGTTCATGAAATAGTTGGGGAAATGAGGCTATGAATTTAAGAGGATGTATATCAGCATGTATACCACATTCATAATCATAATGGGAATATATTATTTGATTGGGAAATATCTTTCAGAAGATACATAAAAAACAAGCAAAAAATGACTAGTTTTGGGAGGAAGCTTTGGTGAACTGATTGGGGTTCCTTCTAAGGAAGGGGTGTAGGATTAAGATTCTGATATATCAGAAGGAAAATAAGAAACAAATACATCAAAAACAAATATATCAGAAATGGTTTTTACCCATGCCCTCAATGCATGCTCAGGCTTACCACTTCCTTGCTTGCGCTCCCATCCTCTTGCAAATTATGGAAGATAAATATGGTTCTCCTCAAGGAGTTTGGTCATGATGTCCATATTATTTATAAAGAATTATATTTCAATATGTTAACCTCTGTAATAACCACATGTGGGTCTCTCTCTCTCTCTTATTTCTCCTCCTAGATCTCGAACCCTCATAAGTAGAACTAGAGCTTTCTAAGGTTGACTGCTTCTTCTCTTTCTCTCTTTGCTTCAAATATTTCTTATTTCCTTTGGCATGATTTGATGTAACAGAAGAAAGGGATTTTTATTTGGTTGATTTGATGGTTCTTACCCATTTCTACAAGCTTTTCCTTCTCCTGATTCAAAGACTCCATGAAGTCTGCTAGCATAGGCATCGTCCAATTTCCAGCCGTAAGCTTGCTTGAGTGGAATGTCGAAACATACACAAAAAACTATGTCCCTAGATTATAAATAATGGGCATGATAAGCTGATCATATTTATTCTCTATGCCAAAGTGTTTTATCTGAAGTACCAATGTTTTGAACTTGGTAAAGAAGTATTGAATGGTCTTATAGTGAGCTAGGCTAAGGGAGATTAGATCATTCTCAAGCTGATGACCTCTCATTTCAACAGTATTCCCAAATAGTGACTCAAGATTGAGCCAACCTTAATTGGGTGTGCCAATAATTTTTACATGAAAGAGAAGATCCCTCAAAATGCTGAGGCAAAGCTTTCCAAAAGTGTCATCAAGTCGATTAAAGTACTTAGATTTCTCTACTGCAGAGTTGGGTTCGACTTCAGTCCCCATGGTGACTCTATACAAGCATTTCGACCTCATCTGGATCACCATTTCGACCTTCCATTCAAAATAATTTAACGGTCTAAGAAATAGATGAGTCTTCTCCATCCTACTTGCACAACTTGTGACAAAAACACAATAGAACCTGCAATGCAACACTCAGATTTTCTAGAAATATGCCCTAAACAACAACCCAAACCTATCTAGATTTGTTTGTAGCTTAAAATAATTCCATGTGATAATTGCTTCACAGTGAGATCTATGATATAGAGAAATATTAACACTCAAAGTATTTGAAAAAATATGCAAGAGAACAACAAAAGAGACTGAAATAACACATGTGAATGGTGCTAATAACTGATCATATTATTACAATACATTTTGTATCTGTGTATAGTACATATTTATAATACATTGGGGAAAATTTGTGAGCCCTTGGAGGCCATGTGAATGCATACAAGTGTCAGAGTAGGATTTGACTCCTAAACTCCCCTAGGTTTACCAATAGGATGCCAAACCCAACCAAACTGTCATGAATCCATGTGTAAACATGTTAGGAGCATGACCGGATCATAAATGAGGGAAGGCTAAGCATGGGAGAGTGCATGGATGAGTGGGAGAGTCTCGAGGAGAAAATAAATGCCCAATAAGGCCACCAAACAACAACATTCACACACTGGCACCCCTAGTCAAAGAAAGAAGTGATTTGAATTTAATGCAAGTGCCTGGATTATAGAACGATCAAATTAGAGTGCCTCAACTATCAATTAATGAGCCAGAATTACATATTTGATCAATATTTATTAGTATGACCTAAGTTAGACAATACAACATAAGCACAAGGCAAATGATTATGTCTCCTAGGTAGATCACCATGGTACTAAGATATATTATTTCTCTAAAGCCCCCCATTAAGCCTAAATTATTACAACTTATACCAAAATTATTTATTAAGGCCTTGGAAACTAAGTCACAAGTCACCTGTTACAACATAATTTTATTTGTCCATGTAACCGAGGTAAGGAGGAAAACCTCATGGGACAAAACCTCCCCTCAAAAAATGGGCATGAAAGAGATGAACAAAAAGGTATTCAACATGTCCTCTCATTCACTTGAATGAGTTGAAAGAACAACTTCTTGGTGATGCACTTAGTGAAGATGTTGTGGATGAAGATCATGCATCAATGCATCAAAGTGTTTTAGACAAAGATCACGTGGAGAGGCCCTTTGATGCTCATCATTTGATGATGGAGGGGAATAATAAGATTGTCTTTTGATGCAAGAATATTCTGATATAAAGGCATAATAAACCATGGAAAATATATCTCTCAAACTCTTTCTCAAATAACATCAAAAGATTCAACAAAATATGCTTCATGTGTAGCTGCCATACCATGAATAAAACCATGAATATTCTTCCCAATTTGATGAAGCACCTTCATAAATATGTAAAAAATATCATGAGGCTCTAAAATATCAGAATATATGTCATATAAAACAGAAAATATGAGAAGTATGGTGTCTCCATGAGTGAATGGGTCCATAGAGAAAGAAGAGTGAGGAACTAGATCACAATTGCAATTGAGTGAACCTGGAGGGTATGGAGAGTTGAGATTTGAACCATGGGTGGTAAAAGAAAGTACATACATATGGAACATCAGTTCCATGAATTCCAATGATATGGGTTTCCAAGAAATGAAATACATACAAGACATAAAAGCAACATATACAAGTGACATAGCATTAGAAACTAGGCAATTTTGAGTTTTTCCAACTAGTGAACTTAACGGTTGTCAGGCCTTTTGTTCATGAAATGGTTGGGGAAATGAGTCCATGAATTTCATAGGCTATATATCAGTATGTATACCACCTTTAGAATTAGAATGGGAAATATCTGATTTGATTGGGAAAGAGCTTTCAGAATATACATCATAAACTAGCAAGAAATGACTAGTTTTGGGAGGAAGCTTTGGTGAATTGATTGGGGTTTCTTCTAAGGAAGGGATGGAGGCTTCAGATTCTGGTGTAACAAAAGGTAAATCAGAAATAGAACCATAAGAAACAGAGATATCAGAAAGGGGTTTTACCCATGCACTCAATGCATGCTCAGGCTTACCACTTCCTTGCTTGCGCATTAAAGGAAATTTCAACTCAAAATGGGCCTTTTAAATTTTATTCAAATTCCATGTCATCATGTGTTAGCCAATGAAATTGCTTTAAATTTGAAATACCATATAG
>LPNX010785646.1:291972-317088 GCA_001517045.1 Pseudotsuga menziesii
CTCCCAACCTCTTGCAAATTATGGAAGATCAATATGGTTCTCCTCATGGAGTTTGGTCATGATGTCCATATTATTTATAAATAAAGATATTTCAAGATGTAAACCTATGAAATAACCACATGTGGGTCTCTCTATTGTTTTTCTCCTCCTAGATCTTGACTACTTCTTCTCTTTCTCTCTTTGCTTTAAATATTTCTTCTTGACTTTAGCTTGATTTGATGTACAAGAAACAAGGGCTTGTTATTTGGTGGATTTGATGGTACCCATTTGTACGAGCTTGTCTCGTCCTTGATTCAAGGACTCCATGAATTTTGGTAGCGTAGGCATCCTCCAATTTCTAGCTGTAAGCTTGCTTGAGTGGAATGTCAAAACATACACAAAATACTCAGACCCTAGCTTAGAAATGATGGACAAGATAAGTTGATAATATTTATTCTCTATGCCACATTGTTTTAGCTAAAGTACCAGCTCTTTGAACTTTGTAAAGAATTCTTGAATTGTCTCATAGTGAGCCGGGCTCAGGGAGATTGGATCATTCTCAAGATGATGGCCTCTCATTTCATTAGTGTTCCCAAATAGTGACTCAAGTTGATGGCCTCTCATTTCATCAGTTTTCCCAAATAGTGACTCAAGATTGAGCGAAAATTCATTGGGTGTGCCAAGAATTTCTACGTGAAAGAGGATATCCCTAAAAATGTTGAGGCAAAGCTTTCCAAAAGCTTCATTAAGTCGATTGAAGTACTTATCTTTCTCTACTATAGAGTTGGGTTCGGATTCAGTCCCCATGGTGACTCTATACAAGCCTTTCGACCTCAGCTGGATCACCATTTTGACATTCCATTCAAAATAGTTGAATTGTGTGAGTAATATCCAAGTCTGCTCCATCCTGCTTGTGTAACCTATGACAAAAACACTATACAACCTGCAATGCAAACACTCTGATATTTTGGAAATATTCCCTAAACAACAACTCAAACCTCTCTATATTTTTTTGCAGCTCCAACTAACTCTGATACCATGTGATACTTGCTTCATAGTGAGATCTAGGACCTAGATCAATATTCACACTCAAAGTATTTGACAATATATGCAAGAGAACAACAAAAGAGACTGAAATATCACATGTGAATGGTGCTAATAACTGGTAATAATATTATAGTACATATTGTAGATGTGTATAGTACATATTTATAATACGTTGAGAAAATTTGTGACCCCTTGGAGGCCATGTGAATGCATACAAGTGTTAGGATAGGATTTGACCCCTAAACTCCCCTAGGTTGACCAATAGGCTCCCAAACCTAACGAAAATGTCACGAATTCATGTGTGAACATGTTTAGAGCATGTGTGGTTCATAAATTAGGAAAGGATAAGCATGGGCGAGTGCATGGGTGAGTTTTTAGGAGCAAATAAATGCCCAAGAAGGCCACAAAACAACCACAGTCACAGACTAGCACCCCTAGTCAAAGATTGAAGTGGTTTTCAATTAATGTAGATGCCTAGATGATAGAACAATAAAAGTAGAGCACCTCAACTATAAATTAATGATCCAGAATCACCTATTTGACTAGTATTGATCAATATAACCTAATTTATACCATACGACATAAGCACAAGGAAAATGATTATGTATTCTAGGTAGATCACCATGGTACTAAGGTAGATTCTTTCTCTAACACTTCCCATTGCTTGACAAATAAATATAGAATTATCCCAGTTGGAGGAGGACCATTTGAGTATTTCACTTGACTATGACCACATATAAGATTTCGTACAACTAGGTTTGATTGTTATGTTGATAACTTTGAAATGTTTGACGACTAGTTGTGTTTAGTTAGTTGAATCCTAGGTTGGAACTTTATTTTATGTAGGGAACATATACACAATGGTTTCCCCGATAGGCAATGAATGTAGCATTGACTATTAGCATGTTGCTTAGATGGGAAGAAGACCCTGATTGTCTCATTAAGCGACTCTGAGGGCAATGATTTTCCAATTGGGTCAATAGTTATCAAAGGAGAATATCTGGAATAGGTTTCCCACATACATAAGCAAAAAGGTTATGTATTTGAAGATTATATACTAGGTCAAATTATATACCATTATACAAACTCAGTTATTGGCACAAACCTCCAACCGCAAACAACACCAAGAAAGAACTCATCAAAGTCATGATATTTTTTTCCTTGCTACGAGCACGAGATGCTAAAGTATATAGTTGTTAATAGAGGTGATCTCAATGGTGTTGTCGAATGACCACATGTAGGTAGTCAGGTATGTGGTTATCAGGTATTTTGGTTTCATGGTCTCATTGATTATTTACAACTTGATAGATTGACAACTTGATATATTGATAAATTGCATAGAATTCTACAACTTGATAAATTGCACAAGCTTCATCATGGATTTGGTGTATTATATTCATACTTACATGACTCATGCCATATATCCCTAGACCATTATCTAGCTCTCTCTCTTGGATATATCTATTGCATCTTCCTTGAATCTCGAAGTGGGTCCTATAAGGATATTAGTCAACACCCCAAGTTTTCATGGAACTTTCTAATGCAAGTGTTAAAATAAGGTATAAAAATATTCCCATGCTTAATAACCATGGCCAATCCTAGCTTACAAACCCTACAACCAATCCTAGTAACCCTAGATTGTACTGTAAACCCTAGTTTGAATTCTAAACCCTAGAAACCCTAGTTTTTATCCCAGTTACTAGTTTTTGTCAACTTCATGATCCACTAAAGATGAGGTACTTTAGCCCCTTGTATTAGTGAACCATACTAATTGTAGCCTATGATGGAGACTAATTTTTAATATTGTAAAATGAAGCAAAAGAGAAGTATCCATATGAAATATCACATCAAGAGCATCCATTCTTGACATACTACATAATACATTAAGAGCATACTATATACTACAAAAATACCATCGATTACATGACATACTACATCAAGAGCCAATCCTAGTAACCCTAGTTTGTACCGTAAAACCTAGTTTGAATTATAAACCTTAGAAACCCTAGTTTTTGTTCAAAATTCTAGAAAACATAGTTTGTATCCACTAACTATCATCTCTAGATCACTAGTACCATTTTTTCGATGTCACCATTGACCAAGATCACGTATAAAACATTCAAACCTTAGAATGAAGGAGAACATTGGTCTTTTAATATAAGGAGATTGAAATGATAAGAATGACAATAATCAGATCAATTGAGATGAAAGGTAATTACATCAATTGGAAGTAAGGGTAGTCATTTCGATATGGATGAATCTTGATCTCTTTTAATTTAGATAATGTAATTACAAATGTTAGGCATTGAATCTCGAAGTTGGTCCTATAAGGACATTAGTTAACACCCCAAGTTTTCATGGAACTTCCTATGGAACTTCCTAATGCAAGTGTTAAAATAAGGTATAAAAAGCTTCCCATGCTTAATAAACCTGGCCAATCCTATCCCAGAAATCCTAGCTTACAAACCCTATATCCAATCCTGGGAACCCTAGTTTGTACTGTAAACCTTAGTTTGAATTCTGAACTATAGAAACCCTAGTTTATAGCCTAGAGACTAGTTTGTGTCAACTTCCGGATCCACTAAAGGTGAGGTATTGTAGACCCTTGTGTTAGTGAACCATACTAATTGTAGCCTATGATGGAGAGTAATTTTTAACATTATAAAATGAAGCAAAAGAGAAGTATCCACATGACATACTACATCAAGAGCATCCATTACTGACATACTACATACTACATCAAGAGCATACTACATACTGTATACTACATCAATAGCATCCATTACATATTTGTGAATTTTGGCATGGATTCACAGGGATGCTTGTGTATATGCATATGCAAATAGTGAATTTTTTTTTTTTTTAGGAGTAAATTGGGGTTTTGGTTTCCATTGGACATGTAAATTTCTTATGCAACCTTGCAATATACTTGAGAAACTTTGCATATTTGTGAACTTTGGTTTGGATTCACAAGGATGCTTGTGAATATACATATGAAAACAGTCAAAATTATTTGTTTTTTATGAGTAAATTGGGGTTTTGGTTTCCATTGGGCATGTAAATTTCTTTATGGACATATAAATTAAAAAAAATTGGTTTGAATTCATATTAGGGCATAAAAATGATTGAAAATAGGGAAATTAGCATGAGACGAGTTGGAGTAAATACCTCACAAGGAATAGATTGATCCCCAAGGTGGAGCTTGTTGGCCTTTTAGCACCCAAAACATGTTCACCCTTGCACGTTTTGCTTTTCCCAAACACGTTGTTGTGCGTGATTTTGGAGAAAATGACGGGCTCGGTTTGTTTTAAGCATAAAACAACTTTTAAATAATGTGGGTGCATTTTTGCACACTATAACAAATTTGTGTACATTATAACATGTGCGTGTTGTACTTAACTATCCTAATTGGCAAGCATGTTGGAAGGATTGGGACTAGGCTTGGCAGAGTCGGTATTGCTTGGGATGATTTCTGTTTTATGGATCTTCAATGCATGGCTTCACTCTACCATTGCATATAAAAGGTCCCTCAACTCTTTGCAATCACCCTAGTACAACTACCCTACAAAGCCTTCACGGTCATATAGACTCATTGGAGAAAAGTGGAGAAGAAAGAAATGCTAAAGTTCAATCAAATTTTGAAGCCATGCTTTAAAATAAATTTACCGCCATGGTAGAAAATAAATTTGTAGCCATAATTGAAAATAAATTTGTAGCTATGTTTTACAATAAATTTGCAACATGATGGAAAATAAACTTGCAACCATGCTTGATTACAAATTTGCAACTTTTGAAGAAAAGATTCAAAAACAAATAGATAACAAGATAAACACAATGGAAAATAAGATGGATATAATGGAGAATATATTACAGGTATTGGGAAAAAACCAATAAACCAAACAATCAATTAGACAAGGGGATGTAGATAAATTAGAAAATCATTAAGGAGGAAATGATAAGATGCTAGAATTAGACCACGAGTGAAACAAATAAGGCTTCAACCTCATAATTTTTTGTTTAAACAAAGAGGAAAAATAAAATGCGCTAGATGTAGTTATGTTAGAGCTACATAATACACTACAAATTGAAACAACCCGCCTCACAGAAGAAAAGAGGCTAGGTAAATTAATTCAGAATAAAGGAAGGATAATCTAGGGCAAAGTTAGCTCTAATGAAAATAAGTATGGCAATCTTAGTAGCCTCAAGTCTAAAAGGATCGAGAATATTTATAAATGCATATCTCATTCCAGAAGACCAAGATGAATAGAGAACGGATGTTCAAAATGTAAAAGGATCATGAGAGCATGAAGAATCTAACGTTCCTAACATGGAACAAACGATCTTGTTGTAGAGGCATTAGAGGTGCATGCCACTACATTAGGGAAAACATCTACCCCCATGCTAGGCTCTACAAGAAAGACCCCAACAACTAGTATAGTTGGATACAGATTTTTGACATTATGCTAAAAAAAAGTTAGAAGAAATATGTTATTTCCCCCTATTAATTCTAGCTTTTGTAAGAAAAACAATATATATATATAAATTGCCCTTACAATGGCCTAGAAAATAATAATTCCAGTCTAAGGAATTAAGGAAATATCCTCTTAATGGACGACTTCAATGTTCAAACTTTGAGTAACCATTCTATTCTTCTAAGTAGCTATTCAAACTCTAATCCTCTTGGTCAAATAAAGAGCCTACACTAGAGAGTCGATACAAAATAATCTCTATAGATATAGGTGGAAATATGTTTGGATCCAAGCTACTAAAGCTTTATAGTACTTAATATATTATAATTTGTAATGGGTTTCTGCAGTGACAAATTAGCAAGATGACTTGTATTCATGGGCTTGGTAGTAGTATGATAGATCATGTCATATCTAATATCCCTTTATACAATAGAATGATAAATATCGATATCTTATAAAATTCATTAATTTTATTTTTATTTTGTCTAATGAAATATATATATATGATTTTATAATATATATTATACAATTTTGTGTTAGAATTGTTATTATTAATATAATATGTATAATAATAATAACAAATTTATTTATTTGATATAATTAATAAATTTTGTAATTTGTTTGAGTTATTATATATATATAAAGAGAGAGAAAGATATATATTCAAGAATGGTTAACAATAAACATTTTTAACTTTTATGCAAAATTTTAAAAGATTGTTCAACTTTTTCATTTCACGGTTGTGATTTGTACATAGGAATTTAAATAGGTACAAAAGAGGGTTTTTATTAAAGAGTTGTGATGTTGTTCAACCTGTTAGTGCGAAAGCATTTTATTATTTATATTTGCACATAGAGAGAATGTAATCGTGGAAACGGAGTTATATTGTTTTATGTATCGTTTATTTTACATGGCAAACTCTTATTGAAACCTAAATTAAGTATTTTTGGTTGGTCTTTACAAATACTTTTAATAATACAACATCTAAGAAACTAATAAAATACTATATGTTTTTTAATAAATTAATAAATTAATAAATAAATATATTAGAAAATATTAGAAAATATATTTATTTTAATTATATGATCAAAACTTTTAATTTTAAATGATAATCAAGATTTATGAATTTTAATAAATTAATGCAATATATTAAATATTAATAATGATTAATTTGAAAATAATAATAGAACAAAGTAAAGAACACAACAACAAATCAACAAATTGGGTTTGATTTAGGAGAACTGTTTATGTCATTGAAATGAACTTTCAACACTTAAATATTATTATGTCATTGAAGTGAACTTTCAACACTTAAATATTATGAGATTTCCACAATCAAAGTACAAATTAGGTACAAAGTTCCTTTCTCCTTTCTTCTTTTTCGAGTCCTTTTTTCCTCTTATTTTTATATAAACACTCATAAAAGTATGAACAATTCACCACCCATACCAAAAATACTAAAGGGAGACTAGTGCAACTACCCTACAAAGCCTTGATCAATCTGACTCATTGGAAAAAAAGTAGAGAAGAAAGAAATGCTAAATTTCAATCAATGTTTGAAACCATGCTTGAAAATTAATTTCCCGCCATGAAAGAAAATAAATTTGAAGCCATAATTGAAAATAAATTTATAGCTATGTTTGACAATAGATTTGCAACATGTTGGAAAATAAAATTGGAACCTTGCAGCGATGCTTGATAACAAATTTGCATCCTTTGAAGACAATATTAAAAAAAAGAAAGATGACAAGATAATCACAATTGAAAATAAGATGGATATAATGGATAATAGATTACAAGTATTGGGAAAAGCCAAGAAAGCAAACAATCAATTGAACAAGGGGATGTAGATACATTAAAAAACTATAAATTGAAGCACACATGATTAAACATCTGGAAGAAAAAGTGACAAAAAATATGACCTGAATAGTCCAGAAGGTCAATTAGATATCAAACCCAATAAGGAGGAAATGAATAAGATGCTAGAATTAGACCATGATTGAAACAAATGAGCCTTTAATGTCATAAGATTCTGTTTAAAAGAATAGGTAAAATAAAATACGCCAGCTATAGTTAAGTTAGAGATACATAATATGCTACAAATTGCAACAACCCGCCTCACAGAAGAAAAGAGGTTAGGTAAATTAATT
This sequence comes from Pseudotsuga menziesii, assembly GCA_001517045.1. Lineage (NCBI taxonomy): Eukaryota > Viridiplantae > Streptophyta > Pinopsida > Pinales > Pinaceae > Pseudotsuga > Pseudotsuga menziesii. The sequence continues at coordinate 299,618 of LPNX010785646.1, forward strand.
GAGAATAAATGAAGGATAATCTAGGGAAAGGTTAGCTCTAATGAAAATAAGTATGAAAGCTTAGCAACCTCAAGTCTAAAAGGATAGAGAATATTTATAAATGAAGATCCCATTCTAGTATACTAAGAGAAATTGAGAAAGGATGTTCAAAATGTAAAAGAAGCCTCGGAGAATGAAGAATCTAAGGTTCCTAAAATGGAATTATTTGTCTAATGGTTGGCTTGGAACGAGCGATCTTGATGTAGGTGCATTAGAGGTGTATGCCACTACATTAGTGAAAGCATCTTCCCCCATGCTAGGATCCACAAGAAAGACCCTGAAAACTAGTATATTTGGATAAATATTCATGACATTAATGCTAAAAAACCTAAAAGGAAATACGTTATTTCCCCCCTATTAATTCTAACTTTTATAAGAAAATCAATATAGGTAAAAAATTTCCTGAAAATGGCTTAGAAAATTATATTTCTAGTCTAAGGAATGAAGGCAATATCCTCTTAATGGGTGACTTCAATGTTCAAACTTTGAGTAACCATGCTATTCTTCTAAGTAACTATTCAAATTCTAATCCTCTTTGGTTAGATGAAGAACCTACACTAGAAGTTCGATACAAAATAATTTATACAGATATAGGTGGAAATATGTTTGGATCCAAGCTACTCAAGCTCTATAGCGCTCAATATATTTTAATTTGTAATAGGCTTATGGAGTGGCCTAATTCTAGCCAGATTACTTGTATTCATTGGATTGGTAGTAGTCTAGTAGATCATGTAATATATAATATCCTTTTATACAATAGAATGGTAAATCTAGACATCTTAAACGACCATGAGCTACACTTAGATCATAGGACATTAATTATAACTCTCAATTTTTCCATGCATAGGGAACCCATATATGAAAATTCTCACAATCAAAAGCATTTGATATTCAACAAAAATAAAAATGATCTTGTTATAAATGATTTAAAAATGGTTTGTTTCCCCTTTTGAGTATAAACAATATAGAATACCCCAATCATAACATTACTATGGCCCTCTCATCTACCATTAACAACTTCTCCATCAAAATTTTGGGTAAAAAGAAAAATAGAAGAATCAATCATTGGTATGATAAAGAATGTATTCGAGTGCAAGAAGAGCCATCAAATAATATATGGAAGGATCTCTAAGAATTGCCAATTTAAATAAATACAAATCCCTACTTAAAAGAAAAAAGATGCATTAAATAAATAAAAAGTAGGAGAATTTTTTATACCTCTCTAAGGTAGCTCTAAATGAATTCCAGAGGAAAATTCTAACTAGTTAAATGAAATATAATAATATTATTTCTCTAAAATATTGGAATTCCTATCTTAAAAATCCTTACGAATCCCATAATGTGATAGATAGAATTCCAACCCTACTTACAGTAGAAGAATTTTTCTTGTTCGAATACATTGATTTTTGGCTTAAGTTCCTATCAAATGGAAAATATAAGGACATTGAAGTTTACCAAGAAAAAATATTAAAAATTGGAGGGCTTATCCTCATCCCTCACATCTACAAAATCTTTAATCTAGTGGTCAAGCAAGGTTTCTTTGATCCATGGAATAAAAGCCTCATAATTCTCATCTTTGAAAGCAATGATAAAAATAACCTTTTTAATTATTAGACCATTATGATTAACCCTCTCTTAGCCAAACTTTACGGTATCGTCTCTGAGAAAACAAAATAAGTGTATGAATAGAAAGCAAAGGTAAGTGGGATAATGATTAGGAGTGATTTAGAAGATATCACCCTACCACATATCACCTTATTACACTTTGAATCATTATGAAAGAATGATGTAATAATAAATCAAATATCCTCTATGTTGCTTTGTGGAATTTACGAAATCTTTAGATACGGTTCCTAGAAATAACTTATGGAACAAGTTGGTCGGAGTGAAAAGTTCCTTTCGAGTTGAGACTTATCATTATAATATTATATGAGACTGTCATTACCAAGTTGAAGAGCACTAATGAGTGGTCCAAATATATTAATTGTAATGTTAGAGTTAAGCAAGGTAACCCCTTTCCCCTACCCTTTTCAACATGTACATAACTAAGCTAGTTCAAGATTGTTTATGAGAAGAAAGTTATGCTAGAATGACCTTAGTTGAAATAGTCCCCATCCTCCTTCTTTGTGGTGATGATATTGTCTTTACGAAAATGTTCCCCCATGATCTTGATAAGAAATTAAGAATTCTCAAATATTTTTGGTCAAATATGGGTATGATTGTTAAAAACTACAAAACAAAAGTTACGATTATTAAATCCAAGAAGGTCACCTATGTTAATTTTGTTTATGACAATAGAAACTTGGAGGAATACTTGTCTTCTTACAAATATCTCGAAATTAATTTTCTTCACAATCTCAATTGGAACTATAGAATTGAGAAAAGGATTTGTGGAGGGTGGAAAGCTTATTTTGGTCTTGAAAAAAAATGTAAGTTAGAAAACCTTTTGATGTGGGATAAAAACGAATTCATTTTTTAATCTCTCATCACTCTTGTTATCTTGTTTGGTTGTGAATTTTGGTGCTACAACATCTCTAGAGAGTCTTGGAGACGGATTGAGCAAATCCAAAAGCTCTTTATAGCGTATAGCCTAAAAAAGAAACATACCTTACCCTATTGTCCTAATAGAAGTGATTCTTACCCCCATCAAGACCATTGCTATGACCAGATACTTGATGTACAAATACATGATAACTAAAATGGAAGACATGGGACTTCCTAAAATTGCTTTAAAATCTAGTCAGGATCAACTGCAACCCAAGAAAGGATTGTATAAAGATGCTATCTATGTTGGTAAAACCATTGGGGGATTAATGAAAACGACAGTTTACAATAAATCAATAATAATAAAACTATTATCGCATCTATGTTTAAAGCAAAAATGTGGAACCAAAAATATTTAGTGGCTAAAATAAAATTAAGATTCTATAAAGAGTTCATTATCACCAATCTCAAAGATGGAAATTATCTCTCTAGTTTAACTAGTTTGAAGTAGAGAATCTATATAGCCAAAATAAGAACAAATTGTCATGATCTTCGTAGTGAAACATGACGATGGATAATCCTAAAACACCATGGGTGGAAAGGATTTGCCATCTTTGTGAGGCTAGGAATGTTGAGGATGAAAGTCACATTCTTTTAGAGAGCCATGCTTACACCCACAATAGATCATGGTTTCATAATCTTTTCTATAATACAAACTTCCCTAACCTTCTAACTTGTGAAAACTATGTTGACCTAGGAATACTTATTTCTAAGCTCTTTGAGCATAGGAACAAAATTGTACAGGAATCCAAGTAATTTCTTTATTTCTCTCTTAAGATTTGTTAGACCAAATTTTGTCTACAGTGCATGTTAAGCATAGTCATCATCATCACCGTCGTCATGATGATGATAATAATGATGATGATCATATGTTATATATTACTAAATTATAAAACCTGAAATTTTACAATTTTAAATTGTCATCGTTGTCTTCATGATCATGATCATCGTCATTGTCATCATCATCGTCATCGTCATCATCATCATCATCATCGTTGTCATCATCATCATATGTTATACATTACTAAATCATAAAACCTGATATTTTTATAATTCTATAATATATAGATGGTAATGATAATTAGAATAAATTTGATTTTATTTTTGAAAAGTAATTCATGATCTCATAGTGCAAAGATGATTTCAAAAGGTTCATATCCACCAAAATTTTAATTGCATTTCAATATATATATCATATGAGCATGTAAGTGACTATGTAATTTTGTAAATTTAAAAATATTTTTCTTCTTTAATTGTCAAATTTAATTACGGTTTAGTGTGTGTATATATATATGTGTGTGTTTTCAAATATAGAAGGGGTAGTGTATGCCACACCTTTGTAGACTTTAGCAGTTAAACCACTAGGTTGAGGAGGGTCCATTGTCCCATAAACAAGGGGGTCTCATACACCAAATTGGTGTCTAGCTTGGCCATGACCTTAAAAATAGATTATAATTATATATACGAATGATAATAATAAGTAAGTGATTATATGATATTATGTAAAGTCATATATGGTATTTTGGTGAAGTGATTATTATGGATAACAATAATGTTTCAAGTCATTTTTTTTAAAGTAAAACATTGTATTTCCAGATAAGTTCAATAGTAAAAAAACAGCTGCTCAGACAATCTGAAAACCACATATCGCCATACTTGATAGTGACAGATTGTTGGCCATGTTATTTAACAACTTAACCATCTTGCATCGAAAAACTCGTGTGTTTTCCATCAATGACTGGTGATGATTAATAAGTTTCACCTGATTGTACACATTTAGCTCTTTAGTTGCACCTGATTGTACCTGATGTTTTAATGTTTTTGCAGATGAAAATTACAAATAGGAATGAATGAGAAAAAATATTTTTTTATTCCAGTGTAAAGCTTTCAACTATGGTGCGTTGCTTTTCCTGTCAAATGCTTTTGGTTTGAGTTTCTAACGTACAATTTTCGGGTTTCATGATTTGTTCAGGTAGAAACTTGGTGGTGGTTCCTAAGTTGACTCATTCTCTACCAACGCTCATTTGATCACAGAACATTATTTAGAAGAAACATGGTTGCAGGTTTGTGTACTGCTTTGAGAAGAAACATGATTTCTAATCGTCTTTTCTTAAAATCCCGTCATTGTAGGAACTCAATATACAAAGTCCTCCGACACCCGCTCATGGCCAATCTCAGTCTACTCATGATCATTGTTCCTTGGCATTTATTCGATGCATGATCGTGTCTCTTCATGTATTTTTATTGATTTCTGGTTTAACATTGTTGTAATGGCCTCTACATAATAGTGTATACTAGGACATATGAAGGGCTCATGCACTTTTATGATCCTATTTTTTCTCATGAATATTGCATTGAAGAATATATTCATAAGTACACTATTGATTTATATACACTTTGCTCCCTTTTGTAAAGTTGGTCCATGGCATAAACATATAATGAGAGTATCTCACTTGGCTCTGTGGTGTTCTGAAAATGGTGTGTTCACTGACATTAAATACATGACGAGTATGGAATGAAGCAAGAGAGATCATCTTTTTTTTTCATAGATTGTTTAACATTATTCAGCTTCACGTAAACATTTAATACAAAAAAGCAGGCTTGATATCAATTCGATCTCTGAGATCCAATGAGAAATACGCCTAAGGCTATTAGATTTCAAACATCTTGATATGCATGAGTATCATACCCACTTCCTTCTCATTAAATAAGCTCTAAATAATGTCAATCTTCAGCACTGGTTTGTGTCAATCTTCTCATCAAAATAATTATGCATTGGTATTGGGAGACTTGCTACTTAAGGTAAGTTCATTCATTTCTTTATTAGTAAATTTTGAACCATTTTGAATCGAAATTACCTAAATGAAGTATCATGTGAAAAGAGACGTCATCTCTTTTCCCTGTTTTGCAGTGATTGGACTCAGTAGGTGGCTGATATGGATTCAGTATTTTATGTTCTTTCTTGTTTACTCTTTCTGATCATGAAAGCTTGATGTGTATTGACTTTTAAGTTTCTAAAAGGACCATTATATAACTTAAAATGATTGTACTAAGTGTTAAAGATTAATGGCCAAATGCTAGCATGTAGTATGTTGTTGCTGAGATTGTTACATGATACATTTATTTAGGATATGACTGGACTTGAAATGATTGTACCGAGTGTTAAAGAATAATGGTGAAATGCTAGTATATAGTATGTTATTGCTGAGATTTTTAGATGATAGATTTATTTAGAATATGATTGATTCCATATTCGTTTTTATTGAAGTTGTATATTTTTGTATTTGATTTTCAAGTAATAGAATTAGAAAAATATTGTATGTATTCTTCATGGTATCATGTTCATTTATATTGGTAGTTTAAATATTCTTAAAAATCTTTAAAATATATTGCCTCTTATTAAGGTGTCAAAGGAGCTTTTAATTTGACATAGTAATATAAATATTGGGGGTTATTGTATTTCGGTGGGTTGAGGAATGAACTCCAAATTGTGCAATGGATTCATACCTCCAAATAATGGGATCAATTCATACCTCCAAATAGTGGGTTAGATTCCTTTTTAGTAGACTCATAAGCTTTCTTTATTGATTCTAGCATAGTTGACTTCAGGGTTTTTCCAAGAACAATCTCTACTTTAATGGGCGATGAGTTGGGTAGTCTTGCACTAGAAATGCCAGCCAAACATTTAAGGATGATCGATCTATTTTCATATTCATCTTTTGGAATAGTGGCTCCTAATGTGACTTCATCATCAATATCACATTCATTAGTTAATTCTTTGATATTCATTGTTTCTGCCCCGACCCCCCAAAAAACAAAATATAGTAAAAAAAATATTTTTCATATAATTCAAGATCATTGTATCCTTATCTAAGGTTTTAAAGGTCAAGGCACTGTCATTGGTCACGATAGCTCTAGAAAGTTCTCTCAATAGTGTATTTTAATCTTTATCGTCAACCCATACTAAGATCTATAGCCTCTATGAGTGGCCTAGTTAGGGGGGTACAAAGTAAGCTTCTTATGAGACTCGCCATTTAAAATTGTCACTTCACATGCCCTACAACTGATGTAAGCACCAAATGTGACCAACCAAGGTCTTCTAAGAACCAAAGGGTAACCTCCAAATCCATATTTGGTTTACAAGATGATGAAGTCTATTGGATACTCCCAATAGTTTATTGAGACCATACCATCTTCTAGTGTTCCTTTTGGTTTAATTGTAGGCATGTTAGACATCTGGAGCAATGTGGGGGTTTGTCTCGGGAATTCTTGGAGTTACAAATTTCCCATGGTGTCCTTGTTCATGACATTTATGAAATCCCCCAAGTTAATCAAGGTGTTAGTTATCAATTTATTGGCAATGTGAATGCTTTCTATAAAGTTGATTGGGTCAAAATATTTAGGAAAAAGTAATTTTCTAGAACAAGTTGCTGAAATCCCATCCATGAAAAGGTTTGAATTTAGAATTTTTATGGAGTTTAATTTATTAATCTTACAGAAAACATGATCTCTCCATGGCTATATTCAATGTATTTACATGAAATAAAATTGGCAGATTGGAAGGATGTCATTTGACACATTTGGAATTCTCATCTTTTCTAACCATTGCACAAACTATTTGACTATCTGTATTTTACATTCTTTGTTATATTGTTCTCTTGACTTGGGTTTCCTTTTACACATTTTTCCTTCCCTGTTATTAATTTATTGGGTCTTCCACTATCAAAAACTACAAATTGATTAGTCATCCCTACAATCTCAGTGGGATCATTATTAGCATTACACTATTATTTTATGTATCATCATGTTTGCTTATACTAAGATGTGTTAGGGCTCTTATTTGTTATATCTTGATAATATGATATAAGGGGTATTAAAAATGATTTCATAAAAATGGATACCTATAATATCTAGTGAAACTAGGGGTTTTCTTAATTGGAAACATATATTGGAAGGGGATTCAACAATACAATTTAAGAGGCATTTTCCAATATTTAGTGAAATTAGAGGTATTCTTTAATATCTTATAAATGATCATGTTATGGAAGTGAACCCCCTATGGTATTAGCTATGTGCAAGAACTATTGCAATTTGATACCATACCTAATAATTAATCCAAGTAATAAAATCAATTCAATTTCTTTGGTACACATATATTTTTCGTTTCATGCACATTCAAATCAAAATAAATATTAATAAATCAAAATAATATGTATTATAAAGGAAAAATTATATATATATATATATATATATATAGATAGATAGTCCATTGGGCGTAGCTTAGGTGGTTGGAAGATTTAGTTGTTGTACTTCCCCGCCAGGGACATTTGCTCCTTGGGAGCCCTTGTATGTAATGAAATGCCATGGTGTAAAATTTCATACCTATTGAAATTCACCTCGTATCACTTATGTAAATATGATATTACAAAAAAAACTTAAATTTCTCCATAAGACTTCATAGATAAACTAATTATTATTATATTTACATATAAAAAGATTGGATCAAATACCTTCTATTCAGTTAAGTATTGGCATTCACCATCTACCATTTATGTAAATGCGATATTAAAAAAAAGGTTAAATTTGTTCATAAAACTCTATACTTTAGTTAGAGGTAATTTCTAATTTATATTATGAACTGAGTTATTAATTTGCTTTATTATCATTTTTAAGTCACCAAATTACATTTAATGAATGCATTCACATTCAATGATTTATAATGTAGCCAATACTCTTTCCTGTGATTTCGAACCATTAGAATATAAATTCCAAATATTAGTACTTAATTTCAAGCTAAAATGGTTAGCAACATTCAACTTTATTACTTTATAATGAGCCATATCAGTTTGAGTGCAACAAAGGATTTCAGATTGTTTATTGGATTTGAAAGGTGAAGTTTTTGCAAAAATAAATTAAAATTGGTTTTTAAAAATAATTTCTAAAATAATATTTATATTATATTTGTTATAGACATATTCTCTGCATTAAAAACTATATTTTACTTAAAAACATATTAAATCAAGTTGATTTTAAATAACTCCTATATTTCTAAATATTTTAAAGACGCATTAAACTAAGTTGATCTTAACTAACTCATATGTTTCTAAATATCTTAACCAAATTAAGCCCTTAATATTTAGTAGATATCTATAATATCTACTAAATATATAGTTTTTTTTAATAAAATGGATACATACACTATCTAATAAAGATAAAGGGTTTTTAATTAGATGGATGTATTAGAAGCGAAGTGAACAAAATGAGTTTAGAAAGTATTTTTCAATATTTATTGAAATATAAGTGTATACTATGAATAAACTTCCTATGTCATAAGTTCATTGGGTAATGGTTCCCTAACTTTCTTTCTTAGATGTTAAAAGTCCTCATAAAAATAGAAATTTACTCCTTTTATTAACTACCAAAAAATTATTTTAAGAAACCACAATTTATTTATACAAACAAAAATATACTTAAAAAACAACCAAATTTTAATAATATACATAATAATGCACATATGAATTAAAATTGTATCAACAGAAACTACACTTATAATTTTCACCTTTTACTACACCTATAAGTCTTACTCCTATAAAAAAAAAATACATTTCCTCCATTTTTTTTCCTTTTTTAACCAATTATTGACTTGAAATTTCCTCCTTTTCATTTTTCTACCAATTATTAACTTGAATTTTGTGGTTTCATATTATTAAAATAAATAAGTTAAACCTAATAAACTTTCTGGACAAAATAGATGTTTCAATTTAAATATTAAAATAAATAAATAATAAATGGAAGAAGCAATGGAAAAATAATTGAATTTTGTGGTTTCATATTATTAAAATAAAAAATAAGTTAAACCTACTAAACTTTCGGGACAAAATATAGTGTACAAAATCGATGTCTCAATTTAAATATTAAAATAAATAAATAATAAATGCAAGAAGCAATGGAATAAGTTCTTGTAGCTACCTTAATACAAGATAATGGGAAAATATAATAAAAGCTTAGCTCAAATGGTAAGACTTGCGCACACTCTCTCGGTTCGAGGAGAGGTCACGGGTTCCGAAATTCTATTTTTAGTCATCCAAAGTGGTACGATATTCGTGTAGTCATAGAGCAGTGCAACCAGTGGCGGCTAGCTTCGCAAGGATGGTCAAATTCCGAAATTCTATTTTTAGTCATCCAAAGTGGTACGCTATTCGTGTAGTCATAGAGCAGTGCAACCAGTGGCGGCTAAAATGAGGGGAATAACCTTTCTTTTGCAAAGATGGTCAAATTCCGAAATTCTATTTTTAGTCATCCAAAGTTACGATGGTACGCTATTCGTGTAGTCATAGAGCAGAGCAGTGAAATGAGGGGAGTAACCTTTCTGCGCAAATGGTCGGTAGAAAGTTTACTCCAAAATGAGATGTAGACAACCCAATGGTGAGAAAACGTCTTTGGTCACTTGATGAAAATCACAAACTCACCAATTACATCATGCAAAATGGCTTCTTGGGCTGCTGGAATTTTGTCGCCAAGCAGACTGGTAAGCACCCACGTCTATTCTTTTATTATGTTCAGTTCAATACAATTATATGTAATGCATATATTTTCATACAGGTATCCAGAGATCTGGAAAGAGCTCTAGGTTAAGATGGGTGCATTTTCTTACCAAGAAGAATCGTTGATCATACACTTACAATCCGTTCTGGGTAACAGGTTTATGTTTTTCTCCATTCTTGAGTTCCTGTTTTAATTAAAATTCCTTTATGTTTTCATTACAAATGATTTTTTATCACTATATAAGCCTTGTGTTCATAGGTTGCTGAATAGTAAACGATTAAATATGGCATGCATGGCAGGTGGTCTCTAATTGCAGCACAATTGCCGGGACGCACAGACAATGAGCTAAAGAATCACTGGAACACTTGCATCAAGAAGAAGATCATGTTGAAACTCCATCTCCCCTCGTCTACCAACACCAACACCGAATCTAATATCCCTTCCCAATGTAATACCAAATCAGTGCCTGTTCATGATACGTTTACGTCGTCCGACTCTGCCCAGCTGTACTTAGACTTGTTGGCTGAAGGATCCCAGTCACCTAATAACACCTTCAATGTAGTAACCACCGGAGAAAACGGGTTTTGTGTTCCAGACCTATTGGAATTAAAGTATGGGAAGTACAGTCTAAAAGTGATCATGAGTTTTCAGTTGATCCAGATCCTACCAACATCCGCCAGATTTCTTACTCTCCACTGTGGATCAATGCTAGTTATATCCAGACCAATAAGAGCTTCACTAGTCATCCAGCTTGTATAGCTCCAAGTCTGCAAGCTTATCAAGAGTCATCCAGGACTACAGTCCCACCTGATGAGGGGACTGACTCTGCCTATTCCTCTGTTGGGCCAACCGGAATCACCATCCGTGCTGTTCTTGAAAGCGAGCGGTGGAAAGAAAAAATCGAGAATGATGAAAATCATATGATGATCGACTATTCAAATGCATGGAGCGCTGGTCATTCCTGTTCAAATGCAGCGGAATGCACTCATGTTGTGGATCCAGGAGCTTATAATACCACTTGTGACGGGAATTAGTATCATGGAAGATTGAACTTTGATAGGATCAAAGTTTCACATAAATTCCACCCTATAATCTTTATGATTAAGTTTCTGCAATTTATGACGGTCTTACGTTTTCGGTTTCTGATTACTGCAACTATGCATCTTGGTATATCTCCATTTTCAGTGTATTTGTACAGCAATGGAACTCCTCACTCAAAGTGTGATCTCGATTGTAAACCATATATTTTGTTGTATCAGTGAGGACTATCTCTCAATAAATAAATAACTGTTTATGTGAAATTTGTTGAATATTGTAATCCCAACTGTTAGTTGGCTTAGTTAGTCATTTAGGTGACCAATGGTATTTACCCATAGTATTGTTATTTTGTATTTCATATTTATGCTCAATCTAATAATGAGAAGGCAATCAATCTCTCCATTGTGTTTCTGTCTTTTTCTGCCCTTCTTCTGCTTCTTATTGTTTTCCTTATCATGGTATGAAAGCCAATGGCCTGATCTTTTTCTTTTTGTTTCTCTGTAAGCTTTTTTCACAAAGTGGAAAGAACACACATAGAGGTTATGATCTAGACAAAAAGATTGGAAGATAGTGGAGCTACCAGAAGCACTACTAGAAGAGATCGAAGAGGTAAGAAATCTCTTAACACTCGGAAGGTTTATGGCATACCTTGATCGAGATGAGTATGCTGTAAGGGAAGTTAAAGTAAGTAATTTGTTAAAATTACAAGACTTGTGGCATTTCATGCTTCCCACATTTAAAGAGCCACAAGTCTTGAAAAAGGAATTTGAAATGACTGATCTAGCACTGATGAAGTACTTCCTTGGACTGATGAAGTACTTCCTTGGTATGGAAGTTACTCAAACTTATCAAGGTATTTTTATTAGCTAGCATACTTATGCTAATGATATTTTGTAGAGATTCAAAAGGGATAAATGTAAACCTACAGAAACCCCCAAGTTAACCAAGAATGGTGATAGACCAGCAGTAAATGCTACACTCTATAAAAGAGTGGTAGGCACTTTAAGGTACTTGAATGCAACTAGACCTGATTTGATGTATGTTGTTAGTCTTATTTCCAGATTTATGGAGTCTCCCAAAGACTCATTGGAAAGGTAGAAAAAGAATTCACCACTCTTTCTCACATTGAAAGAACGGTGCCACCGCCATTTTTGAAGAGGAAAAGCGTGGTAACACCTTCCTCCTCAAGTTTGGAAAGAACAGTGAACCTTCGGGACTTACAACAATTCTTGGCACCGCGCCACCTCACCACCCTTTGCCATTGCATAAGGGGTGGTGCTCGATTTTTTGTCAAAAAAAAAAGGAAGATAGCTTAGTCATATCATGGTTAGTACCATCAGATTGAAGTGAATCTACGGACCTGTTCTGACCAGGGCCAACTTTGAGTTTTGGTCTATCAAGATGAAGACGTCTCTCCAGCTCAACAAATGGTGGGATATGGTTGAAACTGAGTTCAAATAACTAGATACAAATTCTATGGACACAATCAATAATGCCCAGAAGAGTGTCGTTGAAGCTCATCGAGATAGAGATCTCACAACCACATGGTTGATCCAAAATTGCACTGAGGAGTCCATTTTTCAACATATTTTAGGATCTACCAATGGATATCATGCTTGGAATCTGCTTGGATTGGCCTAGAAAGGAACTGATCGAGTAAAAACTGTAAGAATACAAACCCTATGCCTTCAATTTGAAAGTTTAAAGATGAAAGAGTCATAAAGTGTAGATCAGTTTATGACTAGGGTTTCGAGCATTGTGACCCAGTTTCAAACCTACGGTGAACCTATAGAACAGAAGATAGTTATTCAAAAGATTCTTAGGTGTCTCACCAAGAGGTTTTCTATGGTAGTGAATGCCATAGTAGAGAAAAAAGATCTGTCTCAGTTCACCCTAGAAGAGTTGACTCGATCTCTTCTATCTCATGAAGCTAGACTCAATCAAGAACAAGAGTCGCTGACCAATGCTTTCAACACCCAAGCTTCCCTAAATAAAGGTCGAGGAAGAGGAGGAAGAGGTAGAGGAAGAAGAGGATGAGGGGCTCTAGCTATAGAGAACAAAACCAGTCACAGTCATGAACAATCAAATCATTTAGAACATTCTCACAACTCTCAAGGTTAGAGGTGGAGAGACAAGAGATGGACCAATAAGTCCAATATTCATTGTAACTACTACAAGAAGTATGGACATGATGAACGGGAATGCTGAAAGAAGCAAGCTGACCAGAACAGTAACCAAAACAATAGAAGAACCAATGTCTCTAAAGAAGAAGAAGGCTCATGAGAGGTGATGTTTCTATCTTATCAAGCAACTGAAGAACACTGCAGCAGAGATCTATGGCTACTAGATAGTGGTTGTAGTAATCACATGATAGGTAACAAGACACTATTCTCTAGTTTGGATTCTTTTGTTGTCACGAATATCAAGCTAGGAGATGACTTTCTAGTTCCAATCAAAGGAAAATGTACTATCCCTATTCTTACAAAGACAAATGAAAAGAAATTTATTCATGAGGTGTTCTATGTACCACATTTGAATTTGAATCTAATCAGTAAAGGTCATTTACTTCTGAACCAGTATGATATTCGGTTTTATGATACATACTGTACTATTTATGATAAACACCCCAGCAAGAGACTCATAGCCAAAGTTGAAATGACCCATACGATTTCTAGTCTAGATGAATCCTGGTTATGGAACTGTAGATTTGGTCATCTTCCCTTTAAGAGTCTCAATCTCCTACACACAAAAACAATGGTCAAAGGGTTACCAATTATTCTTGAAAAGTCAAACACCTGTGAGGATTGTATCATTGGTAAACATCAAAAGGATGGCTTCCCCACTTCCACATCTCGAGCCAAAGAACATATTGAGTTAGTTCATATAGACCTCTGTGGACCCATGTAAAACCAATCCATAGAAAGTAGTTTTTATTTTCTGACCTTTATTGATGATTTTAGCAGGAAAACATGGATTTATTTCCTCATGAAAAAATCAGAGACCTTCTCTGGGTTCAAAGAGTTCAAGGCTCTCACTGAGAAGCAGTTTGGAATGTTCATTAAAATGTTCAGGTCATATGGTGAAGGGGAATATGATTCACATGATTTTTCAGACTTCTGCAAGCAGTATGGCATCCAGAGAAATTTCACCACTAGATACAATCCACAACAAAATGGAGTTGCTGAACAAAAGAACCGTACCATCATGAACATGGACCATAGCATGTTGTCACACAAGAAGCTATCAGATGAGTATTGGGTTGAAGTTGTTGCATGCTCAGTCTATTTGATCACCAGATGACCTACGCTAATTGTCCAGGACAAGATTCCTGAATAAGCATGGAGTGGCACTATGACTAGTGTTGCACATTTGAGAATTTTTGGTTATGTTTCATTTTCTCATATATGTGATGAACTCAGAAGAAAATTGGATAAGAAGAGTAAGCGTTGCATTTCACTAGTTACAGTGAACAACACAAGGCATACAAACTATATAACCCTGTCACCAAAGGGGTTGTAGAGAGCAGAGACGTAAAATTCATTGAAGAAAATGTTGGAATGATCCTTCAGACATACAACAAGAAGAAAGTTCAAATATTCCAAGTCTACCTATCAGAATTCCAAGATTGGAAGTACAACAACAAGAAGAAACACCAGAAGATCGTTCATCACAGAACCAAAAGCTAGAAGCTTGAGAGAGTTATATGAAGAGACTCTAGTTATTCATGAGCAACTTCAGTATGTTGTATTCTCCTGGAAGCCCACATATTTTAATGAAGCAGTGAAGGATGCACAGTGGGTAAAAGACATGAATGAAGAGATTGATGCAATAGAGAAAAACCGGACTTGGGATCTTGTTGACCTCCTAGTAGACAAAACTAGTATTAGAGTCAAATGGGTCTATAAGACCAAACTGAAAGAAAAAGATGAACTTGAAAAGCACAAGGAAAGGTTGGTTTCCAAAGGATATGAACAATAGTATGGTGTAGATTATCATGAAACCTTTGTTACTGTAGCAATGATGGATACCATCATAGTTGTACTTGCCATTGCATCACAAAATCATTGGCATGTGTATCAAATGGATGCGATATCTTCCTTTCTTAATGGAATTGTTGAAGAAGAATTTTATGTAGACCAACCACATGGTTATACTATCAAAGGTCATGAAGACAAAGTATTTAAGTTGAAAAAGGCCTTGTATGGTATAAAATAAGCTCCACGAGCTTGGTACAGTAGGATTGACTCATATCTCATCAACAATGGTTTCGGCAGAAGCAACAATGAGCCCACTCTATATGTCAGAACAGGGAAAGGTAAAATATTGCTTACATGTCTTTATGTTGATGCATTGTTGATGACATGATTTACACTCGTAATTTGATGCTTGAAGAAGCCGCGACAATCATGAAAAAGGAATTTTAAATGACTGATCTAGGATTGATGAAGTACTTCCTTGGTTTAGAGGTTACTCAAACTGAACAAGGTATTTTTATTTTCCAGCATAAGTATGCTACTGGTATTTTGCATAGATTCAAAATGGATAAATGTAAACCAACAAAAACCCCGATAGCTCTTGGCACCAAGTTAACTAAGAGTGATGATGGATGAGCAGTAAATACTACACTCTATAAAAGAATGGTAGGAACTTTAATGTACTTGACTACAACTATACCTGATTTGATGTATGTTCACTACAACAAAAATTGGATTTAGCGTCGAATTTAGCACCGGATTTTAGTGTAATTTTTTCCCAATTGTGGTGAACAATCTGACGCTAAACCTGGCGCTATTGTACATTTTCGTAAAACGCCGTCTATTGCATCTTTTTTTCCGTCATTTTTAACATCCATTTTTGTGTCCATTTTTGTGCCCAATTTTTTGCATCTAATGTTACGCCTTTATTTGCGCCCAATTTTTCAACTTCTATTGCATCTTTTTTTGCGTCCTTTGTTACATTCTTGTTTGCACCCAGTTTCACGCTCATTTTTGCATCCAATGTTGTGTCTTATTTTGCTCCTAGTTTTTCATCGAGTCTTACACCCAATTTTGCACCATGTTTTACATAAAATTATGTGTCCAATTCTGCATCCAGGTTTGCATCCAATTTTAGGCCCAATATTGCGTCTAGTTTTGCGTCCAAATTTACTTATAATGTTGTATCCCCATTTGCATCTAATTTTGTATCTTGTTTTACGTCTTTTTTTGTATCCATGTTTATGCCAAATGTTTCATCTCGTTTTACATCATATTTTACATCTAGGTTTGCACCTAGTGTTGCATCCCGGTTGATGTCTTTTTTTGCATCTATGTCTGAGCCCAATTTTGCACCCAGTGTTGCGCCTAGTGTTGTGCCTAATTTTGCGCCCATGTTTGTATCTAATATTGCATCTAGTTGTGTGTCCAATGTTGCATCCCATCTTGCATTCAATATTACATCTAGTTTTACACCCAATGTTTTGTCTCGCCTTGCATCTAAAATTGTGTCTCGTTTTAAGTTTTTGTTTGCGCCAAATGTTGCTTCCAGTTTTGCACCTGGTGTTATGCCTAGTTTTATGTCCATCGATACACCATATTTTGTGCTCAATTTAATGTCCAATTTTACATCTAGTTAGGAATCCACTTTTTCATCTATTATTGCGTCTAGTTTTGGACATATTATTACATCTAGTTTTGAGTCATTAATTGTGTCTAGTGTTGAGTCTCTTTTTGCATCCAATTTTGCATTTAGTGTGGCATCCATTTTTGTGTCCACATTTGCATCTGACATAAGATCGGATTTTGCATCCACTTTTGTGTTTGATGTGACGTCCACTTTTACATCATGTTTTGCATTTAGTATTGCGTCTAATATTGCATCCATCTTGCACTACTACATTTTTTACCTTTAGAAATACATTGCAATATCATTAGGGCATGGAGGAATCGAACCACCAATCTCCTGCTTGTAAAACAGGTGCTCTTCCATTGAGCTAGATAGGGCAGCGGGAGTTGAGGAGTCGGACTGGTCACCACTTAACGTTTTTAGCTCGCCTGCCCGAAAAAACGAATAGCACCCTTTAAGAATCAAGAAGAGGAGCAATATTAACACATAGATTTCATCATTTGTAATTCTAATAGAAGACAATAAGATCCAAAGACAAACATGCTTAAAATCCAATTTATTTTTCCAAACACACTAATAAGCAAAAAAATCTACTGTGCCCAGGCAACAAAATATCCTAAATAATTACACAATCTATTAAAGTGGTCCGCAAAAGGGTCTTAGAGAACAACATAATGTATCGATGCATACCTAATAACCTA
>LPNX010785646.1:317229-328191 GCA_001517045.1 Pseudotsuga menziesii
GCGATATTTCAAGTTGGTGAAAAGGAAATTTAAACAACCACATTGTTCCCAGAAAAAGCCAACTATTCACAAAAATAAAAATAGCCATCCACTTCAACCCTTCAAACTTGTACATTTAAAATTTGACTAGAATGTAAAGTGTCATTGACCTTGATTTCCTTTCTCGAATTTGATTTTTTTAGCTTGTTCACTTTTTATGCCCAATATTGAATAAAAATAAAAAACACAATTGCATAATCCAATTGGGATTACGTATTTTGGTACAACTGTCTTATGAGAAGTTACAATAGGGAAAGGCCACAGGAAATTCTTACATAGCCCCTGTTTCCTTCCCAGAAATATTTTGGAAATCACATGTATGAAACACCCATGAAATGCAGGGGGGTTTCACTCAATGAAACTCTAACATAGCACGTTCATTCGTGGCATATGAAACAATACCCTTAATTTCAGTAAAAATATTTTGGAAATCACATGTATGAAACACCCATGAAATGCACGGGGGTTTCACTCAATGAATCTCTAACATAGCATGTTCATTCGTGGCATATGAAACAATACCCTTAATTTCAGTAAATATTGGAAAATATCTCACAAATTCATTTTTTTTAACCCCCTCCCAATATGTCTTCCCAATTTAAAAAAACCCTTATTTTCACTATATATTGTTTGTATCCATTTTTTCATTTACATTTTTTATACCTCTTTATATTTATACCTAGTCTATTGACATGATACCCGACCCCATATGCATTCTACAATGCACCTTGCTTATTTCGATGTATATTGTGGATGCGCATTACTTCACCCACAATGCAATTACTGAACCACATATTGACTATGATTTTCTTTGGATCTCCTATAAAAAAATGCATGTGTTACACCTGTAATTTGTAGCGTAATTGTAGATTCATCCTCTTTGAGTTGTCCTGCCTCATCAATTATAAAACAGTCAAACTGTGATGCCAAGTTCATGCAGCTCTTCCTAGAAGATGATACAGTTTAAAATACTACCTTAGCACGTGACAAAAAAAATTCCAAAAGATCTTGGTAGGGGGTAATCTTTCACAACATAATTATTTTTTTAAGAAATACATACAGATGTTATGCTCCATAAAGAACTGAGAGCTTTAGTGGATAGGTAAGGAAATTTTGTTTTAATTCCAAGCCTCAAAGAAATTATTACTTCAAAATTTATAAACAAAAGCTACAAATTTTACAGAAGAGATTTTCTAGTTTACAGAAACATGTGAAAAGTCTGCTACTTTGGCAATTTTCAAGTGAAATTCTACTCATTTCAGCCCTATTTCTGCAGAAATTTTGCGAATTTACAAGAACCTGTAGAATTGTTGGTTTTGGCAGTTTCTGAATGGAAATAACGCTAGGTTTGGCAAGAAGAGTCACTATGACAAAACATTATAAGAAGATAACATAGTGGACAAGCTAAGGGTAATCAAAGCCTCCATGTGGGGGTCTATCATAGAAGACATGCCCATGGTCAAAGAATAAGTGGAATTACATTTGGAGTTTTATGATTTGTAAAAGCAAGTAGTAAAGCACCTCACATGCAGTGAGAGGTAAGGCATAAAGCTCAAGTATCTTACAAGGTCAAAAAAGTGTTGATATCCATCTCCAATCAGTAAATGTGTCTATTCGGGATCACTAATAGGACCTTAGTTCATTTGGATACAGACAGCTATACCAACAATCTAAAAAGTTGGAATCATGCCAACAAAAGAGCCACATCATTAGAAATGAGGATCAAAAATTGATTTGTAAATGCGGCATCTTTGGTGTCTCATGGTATCCCATGTCCTTGGAACGACCAGTTCATCTTGGATTCCCTTAATCAATATGCAAAAATTGTCAAAGCAACAAAGAACAAGTTGGCAATAGGTTTGGCAATTTTAAGAATAGTAGAATTTTGCCACAAAATGGCAAAATCAAGACTTTTTTGTAATCGTTAAGAAGAAAATATGCACGAACAGGGAGATCTTTGAGTGATCAAGACTATAGATACACAGACAACTTGCAAACAATTTCCAGAAGTTGTGACTGTGCTTATCGAAGCTCAAATCCTAACTGAGACTTTTTCGAGTTCAAGAAAATCTCTAGGTTAGAGGGAGTCCAAGAAAACCAGGTGTAAATACTTAAATAGAGCCTTAATCATGAGGGGTCTCATGCCAATTGATAGGTGCTCAAAGAAACAACAATGAAAATCATAATATAAGAAGAAAAGTGCAAGAAGATAACTATCACAAGTGTAAATTATATATATTATAAAGGAGTACGAAAGTGGTATGTGGAAAATATTTTATGAAAAGTTAGGTGAAAAATAAGTATTTAATATTATATACATTTTAATATTCATAAAAAACAAATATTTTTTACAATTTTATTTATATATATATATATATAACTATGAAAAACATTAATTTTTTTTTTACCAAAAGTAAATAAAATAACCATTTATAATGCAAACAAGCTGGATACATGCACCAAAAGGAATAATCCTATGTATCTTCGGATTCACTTTTATTTTAGTACGTGATGATTTTCATTCATTTATAGGATAAGTCAAAAGCATGAGGCTGTGGGTTGAAACCTCGAGAACGAGTTAGACAATGAACTGTGTAAAAACTCACTAGAGTGATGATTGCTCTAACTACAGCGCGATCAAGCCAGAGCAACTAAAATTTCATTGTCTCAAGCATAGCCAATTTCAACGATCTGGGTAGTTCCAAAACCTGTCATTTATTCTTATTACTGAAATTACATTTTTATCAATCTTGTAATTTCTTAGATCATTTTTAAAATCAAACTATAGAAAATGAATCTGGCAGAAACATAATTGTTAAAATCAAGAATGATGAGGTTACAGGAAGAAATGGTGGCCTTACTTTGTTATGTTTCTGCACATGATTCTAGCCATTTTTTATATAATACAAATATCTATAACTGTTAAGAAAAACAAAAACAAATGCAGACTGTAATTTATATTACAAGGATCATTAATCCAAGGCATTCCCAATATCATAAAGAGTTATAGGTGGACTACCGTTTATTAATACATATCTTATTACATATTTACCCAGTTCCAAAATCTGGGATTTCTTATTATTGAAATTACATAGTTACAAAATAGTGGATTTCTTATTACTGAAATTACACAGTTACCAATTTTGCAATTTTATGGCAAGATTTTGGTTCAAAAGCCCTCCGAAAAAAACCAGGCGCTTTAATTTCCCTACTCTAATTTTTTTTTCTCTGTAACAAGAAATGTTGTTATGTTTTGGACATGAATCTAGCCATTTTTTATATAATATCTAGAACTGTTAGGAAAAATAAAAAAAATCAATCCAAGACATTCTCATTCCCATTTATATGGCTACTACGGTTTATTATTAATACTAATGACATCGGCATCATCTTTTCTATAGTGTGGTGTTGAATGAGTTACAAGTGATCGGCTAATCGCATTTCCTTGCAATCAAAACGGCAAATGATGGTACCCGATCAAAATGAGGTTTTTATAGTCAAAGTTAACGAAAAGGCTCACCTCGTTGAATTTACCCTGTATAAAATGATAAAGATTTGGATTATCACTGTTGGAAAATAATCTTAAATATAAACCAAATACACTAAATATCTTTAAAAGTAACTTAAATATTTCTCCTATAAACCTAAGTTACCAGTTGAATACACATTTTGGCAATCAGCTCTTTTACTACGATTACAAAATATGGAATTTACTCAGGTCTCCTTTCCTAGATATAATTTAATTAAATACTTAATGGAGCTAGTTGTGATGAGCTAGATGAGTGGCATTTGACAGCTAAAACTACACTTCATGCCGAGTCCTGCCATCAGAAAGCAAGTCACAACATATCTTGTATTTCACTTCTTGGGTAATGACATCATGCGTTATGATATTCAAGCGTGGAAGAAGAGTTTGGGGATGAGTGCATTAAAGTTCAGGTTGCCAACCATTTACCAAAGTCTATGGAATGAATGTATTCAAGTACCTAGCAACGAAATAAAAATTCAATGATCATAATAAATTAAAATCTTTCACTTTTTTTTAAAGAAATCATTAAAAAAAATAAAAATATGAAAAAAGAAATCATCCAAAAATCAATAAAACTACTATATACTAAATACATTTAAAACTACTACTACACCAGCAAACAATTCTTATACACAAACTATATGCATACTTTAAGAAGCCAACCTCATCATAGAGAAGATGGTCTCTATGACACCATATGCTTCTAGTAGAATCACAGCAAACAATTCTTATACACAAACTATATGCATACCTTAAGAAGCCAACCTCATCATAGAGAAGATGGTCTCTATGGCACCATATGCTTCTAGTAGAATCACATTAGAATCACATTCTCATCCAGAGAAAAGACTTCTTAATATGTCAAACTTAAATTTATTTAAATTCATCCAATTTCTTTTTAATATTAAAAATAAACTAAAATTTATCACTTATTTAGAGGAAATATAAAAATTTCATTCATTAACATTTAATATTAAAAATAATATATATAATTATCACTACAATTAACTAAAAGAATTAGTGATAAATTAAAAAAAAAAATCTAATAAGTATAAATATATTAGCTTTAATTCTATTTTAAACATATCACCTTAACCTCCCTAAAAATTGAGAATCTTTCTAATATATTTCTCTTTAAAAAATAAAAAATAAACTCCATTAACATATACTACTACAGGAAGGTACTATTTCAGCTATTTGCTATTAACATAATACTTAAAATATTTAACTTATTTTTTTTTAAATTGTAAAATTAAATTAAACATATATAAAATTTATATTATCAAATTCAATAACAAATATAATATAATTATCAAATACAAAAATAATATAAGATAATTTTCAAATTATAATATACTAGACCAACTTTAATCATCCCACAAGAATACTATGATTGAACTATAACAAATACCCAAAAAAATTATAAACAGAAAGAGCTCCGTTCAAAACCTTTATTCATCAAATTAATTTTGCTTAATAGATTGGTGCAGTTTTGTCTACCAATAAAATAAAACAACCCCTAATTTTATTTGAAAAAAATTCTAAGTATTCACATAAATTGGTTATAATATATATATATATATATATTCCAATCATTTGAAGATAAAGTTTTACAGCCACATAATTTTCGTGAAAATCATTGCAATGGTAATGCAGGACTTATAAAGAACACGTGGTGATATTTTGACAAAAAAGGGTGGGATATTGGAATTTAGCACTTGTTATCCTTTTTCCTGTGTTTGCAGGCCACAAGCCATCCAAATATTTTGCAAGCCAATTGGGGAAAACAACAAATGAATGTACTCTAATAACAGAGCCAATTAATATTGAAAGCTATTTTTAATATAATTTAGATTTAACATATGCATGAATTCGAGTTAAATAAGAATAGATTAAGAATTTTGAAAGAATTTCCAAAATTGAAGGTTTCAAAATGCTTCAAGAATTAGGGCTTCAAAATGGCTCAAATGAGATTTAACATAAACATAAAAGTTATGCATGAATTTGTGTTAAATAATAATAGATCAATTTTTTTTAAAGAATTTACAAAATTGAAGGTTTCAAAATGCTTCAGAATTAGGGCTTCAAAAGGGCTCAAATCAAATTGAAGGATCATCTTGGAGATTCACTTCGGAACATAACAAAGACAAACCTGAAATATTTTTTCAATCAAACTTGAAATATTTTCAATCAATAAATAAAATAAAGTTTTATAGCCACATAATTTCAGTGAAAATCATTGCAATGGTAATGCAGGACTTATATAAAGAACATGTGGTGATATTTTGACGACAATGGAAACAAAAGTTGTATATAAGAGCTTTCCTACTGCCAGAACTGAGAATATAGTTGTATATAAGAGCTTTCCTACTGAAGATGCTACTGGTCATGTAGAGAATGGAAAGAAAAGTCCTATTATTAGTGAGTTCAATTAGCAAATCTTATCACCATCTTATACAGTTGACTTATCTTCCAAGAATGTTAAGCATCGGGCTCACTCAAGCTAGCATCAAAAAAAAATTCCAGATAAAAATGTTTTCAGATAAAAGTGTCAAAAGCATCCACAAGCATGCTCATAAAGTCAGGGGATTCAAAAAGAAATTTAAATGATTATTACTGGAATCAATCAAGAACATCAAAATTATTCTCAAAACGCTGGAATTTGTGTGAGGTTCAATATATAGGCTTCTGCAATTTTGATACATTCGGGATATGCAACCTCAGATATTGTGGCCATAGATTAGAGTGCAAATTTATTATCATTGTCCTTTCACATGTAATTGAAAATTATTTCGTGCCACAACCTATGACCTTTACAAGAAGATACCTTGATATTTAATGGGAGCAGTTTTGAAGACAGATGACAGAGCATCCATAAATAAAAGAGAAAGATTACTTTGAATCTCGTTAAGTAGGGATTTCTATAGGTTTCAAATCTTTCAAATTGTATCATATTTTTGGATTGATTTTTTATTTATCTTTTCCAAATTTAAAGGTTTATTCATCTAGGATTTAATGCACAAAATTAGCATATCTCAAACTGTAATTTTCTCAAGGAATATTAGCCTAAATCAAAATCATGTCAACTAGAGAATAGAGAAGCTGGCAACAGAGATTGAGTAGTAATTTTCTCAAGGAATATTAACCTAAATCAAAATCATGTCAACTGGAGAATAGAGAAGCTGGCAACAGAGGTTGAGTAGTCATCTCCAGATAACTAGATCTATATCTTAAATTCGAAAGCATAAAACCAACATCAATAATCAATTTCATATTTGGAGGAAAAAGATCAGCATTTGAACGTTATGAGGCTTGGTTAGTGTGTCAAGCATTTGAATGTTATAAAATTATCTTGAGGACAGTTATGAGGCTCAACCAAGCCTCATAACTGTCCTCAAGATGAGCCTCATAAAGTGTCTCAACCCTAAACACAGTCAAACACCCTCAAAAGACCTCAGCATACTTAACACCAATGCTGACCTGTCATTTAGGGCTTAACACAACCATAGCTCAGTTTGAGGTGAGCTGCAAACAAGTCATGGTCAGAGAGGTAAGGTACATTCACAACCCAATTAGGATGTTTCTTACACAGTCACTAGGATACACAGTCACAACCCAAAAAGAATGGCACCCATGCATGCTCTTAACCAAGCACAAAAGCTCACTCATTTGAATAAATTTGTTTAGAGGACGTTGTCGCATGATTCCTGAAGAGTGTTTTGTAAAATGCAATTGCATGAGGCAGGTCCATTATAAAGGGATTGGAGAAACAGGAATGGGAAGCCCTTATACATCTATGTGACAAAGGATCTTTATGATATGGTCTAGCACCTAGTTGACAAAGTCCCTTGCTTGAACATAGGATGGGGGGTAAAGGATCATGTGGCACAATGGTTGATGAGGTGTAAATCCATTTGGAAATCACATTCTTCTCTTACATATAGAGCTTGGGGTGGCTTCTCCTCCAAAAGGAGTCAGTTGTCAAGCATATGCTCGATAAAGCAAGTGTAATTGACGTTGTTTGTGGCAAGGAAAAAGCAATTGTACATGTTTTTGAAATGTTGGGTTACAAAAGTGTTCTGATTTCAAGCTAAATCTCACTTCTTTTCTACCTTGCTTTTGTGGAAAGGCCCTCTTCTAGGTGACGCTTGGATGGTTTAGACAACATCAAATCCTTATGGTATTTAGTGTGGTTGATTGCTATTGGCTTTCTAAGGAAGCATCATTGTAAAGTTACTTTTCTGAAGGACCCCTCTCTTTTCTTTTATCCTAGAAGATTAAGGAAATTTAAGCAGGAGTTTTCTCTGCTTGTGAGAGTCCAACTCAGTTTTTTGTCGTGACATTGAGTCCCTTTATCTTAGGATGAGATTTTCCCAGGACCCCATTGTTCATGTGATATAATTTTTTTGTTCCACAATGTCCTAATTTGATCTTTTAAGCAATGTAGACAGCAATTTAGAAAAAAGAGTAGGTCTAAGAAACATGCAATTGACTGGATTTGATGCATTCATGTACTCAGAGAACCGATCCAAGAAATAGGTTTATGAAATTTGCAATTAACTAGATTTGTTGCTTTTGTGTAATAAAACAACAGCAAGGCTGGTTTCTCTCACGTGACTATTACATTAGATATTCCAAGTCCTGTGTGTTCGGGTGTCCGATTTGTCAACTCTTTTAGTTTCAGAATTGAATCAATAAAAACCTAGATCTCAGTACACTTACATTTAGTTCACATAATTCTCGAACCCACGTGATGAGAGAAAATACACCCAAGGTTTTTCCAATCTAGCTAGGAAATATTTTGTTGATGATATGGGCTGAATCACCATTCAGTATTCAATGAAGGAACTTCTCAAAAACAGAAAGAGAAACAATATAAGCCCGGTGGATGTCATTCACACTAACATCTACACCAGATAAATTGAATTTGTCATGACTAGCTGACAATTGCTGTCCAAAATCCACTCAAGATAATGCACTTTCCCTTTCCAGACAACATAAAGGAGAAAAGAATGGGTGGGGTGTACAAAAGAGAATGAAAATTATCACAACATACCTTTGCCACATGCTCGAGAGTAACAGCATTGATAAAAGTAGCAGTCCTTAAAGCAATATCCACAAACACCCTGCTCCCCTTCAAAGGCAAACACTAACCAGGTTCCCCAAAGCTCGGTTCCAATACCTTACCCGCATAAGGATGCATTGGGTTTCCTGTCTTGAATAAAGATCCAACTGCGGAAAGACCCCATTTCCTTCCATTCCCATAAAAGTACCCTTCAGAATGATGCACCACCCTGCCACCACCCCTGCCCACAGCAAAATCAACCATTCCCAACCCGTTCGCAGCATGCCTCTCAATCTTCGCTTCCACCAACCGCCTCGTCACCGCCCTTATATCATCCAAGCTCGAAGCCTGCCCCTCTCCCTCACTCTCCCGCTTGTCGACGACCTGATTCAATAAAGCCAACACTTCATCCTTCGTCAAAACCCCTAAACCCTTCAACTTCATCAGCGATTCCTCGATGTCACCATTGTGCGCCTTTAAATTCTGAAGCTCCATGTAAAAAGCAGTGGCGTGATCCTCTATACTCTCCTCTAAATCCTTCTTCAGCCCTTCTACTTCCTTCCCGAACTTCATATCCACCAATTCTAGCTGAAACTGCAACATCTTCATCGTCTTCTTCAGAAACTCCTCCGGCTCTGCAATCTGGCCCTCCGATACGATATCGCCAAGGCCAGCAGTATTCTTAGCAGAGGGTTTCATGGTCCAATACCACAAATTCTGTCCAAATTCGGCCAGAATAATGAAAAGAAAGACCCACTTGGTAAAAACCCTGACCGCTAGGTGCCACTTCGAAGTTTGCTGAGGATTTCCACCGCGGACAGGGCTTTTGCTCCTGTGCACATCCTTGACCCCTTTTTTCGCCCCCCGATCATGGACCTTGTTCGCTAATTTACCATTCTGAGGCAAATCATTTTCTCTCCTAGAATCCCGAATATAAACTCTACCATAACTCGAATCCTTGCAACAAATTCCCGTCGGCTTCCGCGGCCAAATGTGTTGTTTCCCGGTGAATATTTTTGTCCCAAGGGCATTAGTAAGTCGGTCTCTTTCACCGTCGTTCCTCATCAGTAGCGGGAAGTGACGGAAGTAAAGGGGGTAAGGTTGGTTCATAGGGTTAGGCCCCTTCATTCCACATATAACGTCCCAATAAAAAAAACATCTCACGTTCCGATCATTCAGTCTCCAATTTACCCATGAATTACTTTATTAGAGTCATCTCCCTAGCTGGAGCTCGAATCCTTGCAACAAATTCCCGTCGGCTTCTGCGGCCAAATGTGTTGTTTCCCGGTGAATATTTTTGTCCCAAGGGCATCAGTAAGTGGACAGATTGTTTCAAGTTCACCATACTCGTGCTTTTACACCTTCCCGGGGTGCTCGAGATGCCCTTCTCAGCTCTCCTCTGCTCCAGATCAAGATGCCCTTCTTGGCTCTCCTCCGTTGCAGATAGTTACTAGATTGAAATTTTGAGGAGGGAAAATGTAACTCTCTAAATTCAAATTCAAACTCAAATGAAAAGAGTGAGGCATTTTAAATTTGGGGTTAATGAGAGGGAAAGGTTTACATTTTAGTTAAGAGTTTGTGGTCTTTTTAAGTCTATACGTATATGGTCTTATGTTCTGACGGTTTTGGTCGTTAAGAATTTACAAGTTTTTTATGAGGTTTATACTTGTTGAGTTAAGGTAATATAGTTATCATTTAAAAATCTACTAGAACCTCTTAATAGTGGTTACATATGGGAAGAAATTAAACATTGAAATTTAAAGAATTGGTTAACATATGTGTGTAATATGGTCAAATTAGCTCATTACATCACAATGCTGATATTTTTAAACATGCAAGTAATTATTGATTGTGTTTGATTCGTGTAAGCTAACACTAGTGTCCAATTGTAGTTTTAGCAACATTGGGAAAATTGTTAATAAAGGATTTCAATTTTTTAGTATGGAAGGTTACATATTCCAATATCTTTTATCTCTACAATGTCTTTCTCAAACTTGTGGAGTGGCCACTTCTATGAAGTGTCATTTGTTACATAATATTAATAAGAATTTGTTACATAACACTAATAAGAGGAGAATTTGTTCAACAATACTTAAGAAAATGTTTTTTTATTTTATTTTTATTAAATGCTATTTAATAATTTTAACTTCAATAATAATATTAAAGTAAAAAGTAAACATTACTAAGTTTAGAATAGTATTGCACTAACAATTTTATATCAAAAGTTAAGATAATATAAAACTATCTTTATAGTACTTAGGAAACACAAATACTAAGATCAAGATTTTATATATATATATATATATATATATATATATATATATATATA
>LPNX010785646.1:330364-347643 GCA_001517045.1 Pseudotsuga menziesii
GTTTGTTGAGGAGTCTGAGTGAAAGGTTGGGGATTATTCGACTGTCCCAAGTGTCAACCTATAATTTGATGCAAATCTGCTGTATGTGAAGCATTGTTGTTGGGTTCCTAGATGAAATCAATTACCTATAGAAACTTCAGAGGTCAAAGACACAAAATA
The DNA here is from genome assembly GCA_001517045.1 of Pseudotsuga menziesii. Lineage (NCBI taxonomy): Eukaryota > Viridiplantae > Streptophyta > Pinopsida > Pinales > Pinaceae > Pseudotsuga > Pseudotsuga menziesii. The sequence continues at coordinate 330,524 of LPNX010785646.1, forward strand.
TATCCAAGCAAACTGTAGTTCCAATCTGGAGGCTTTGGGAATGATATGAAGTATAAATTGAACCGAGTCCAAAGCACAGAGGAAATCCCCCGCATCCATGATCGTGACTTAGAGGCATGGTGAATAAATTTATGAGTGAGGATTCGAGCCTAGAGGATGTTTAGTGGAAGTCTAGTAAATAAACCCATAATTCATGAGTTGAAGAACTAGCGTTATTCCTCTTCACAAATGAACTGAGGAGCATTTTAGGTAAAGAGCAAAGAACTCTTGTTGTTCATTGTGATGTTGAGTGGAACACAAAACCTAAAATATGCGTTGAAGGGGTACAAACCCTAAAGGTCATTGGGTTGTAGTATTACTGCAGAGAGAGCATCCAAATGCATATTGATGGATTGAAACCTTAACTTACAGCTTGATGATGAGAATAATCCACAGTCAGCTAGTGACATGTGGCAGAAAATTTGAGTTGGCAGAGGTTAAAAGAAGGGCAGACTGAATCAAGCTCAAGAGATGGTTTATAAACCCATCTAAATCCTCCTTTACTAACCTCGGCCCTCAAGCCACCTCTCTCAAGTCACAACCACTGATTTATGCATGACAAATAATAACTTATTTTTTAAGATGATCAACATCATCATTCTCATTGTATTCATCATCATTGTCATTGTCATCATCACCATCATCATCATTCATTTCATTGCCATCATAACCATCGACAATGTCGTCATTGCCATTATCTTCATCATCATCATCATCATAATCGTCGTCATCATCATCATTGTCATCGTTCTCCTCACTATCAACAACATTATCATCATCATCATAACCATCGTCAATATCATAATCATTATCCTCATTTTCATCTTCAACATCTGGGTGTAAAACTGGATGCGAAAGTGGATAAAAACATGGATGCAAAAAAGGATGCAAACATGGATGCAACAAAAGTAGGCACAAAAGTGGGTGCATAATGGGGTGCACCAAAAAATGGATGCAAAAGGTGATGCAAAAGTGGATGCAAAAAATGATGCAATCATGGAAGCAAAACATGATGAAAAAATTGGCGCAAAAGTGGATACAACCATGGATGTAAAATTGGATACAAAATTGGATGCAAAAGTAGTCGTAACACCCAACGCAAAACCCGATGCAAAAGTGGATGCATAGAGGGATGCAATAACTGATGTAAAATTGGATGCAAAAAAAGATGCAAACATGGATGCACAAGTTGAAGCAAAAGTGGGTGTAAAAGTAAGTGCAAAAATGGGTGTGAATTGGGACGCGACAAAAGTAGATGCAATAGTAGATGCAAAAAAAGACGTAAACATGGATGCAAAATGGGATGCAAAAAGGGATGAAAATGTGGGTGCAAAAGTGGATGAAAAAATGGATGCAAAAGTGGATGCAAAAATGGCTGTAACAAAACGAGATGAAAAACTAGACTCAAAACAGGATGTAAAATTTGATGCAAAACTTGGCACATGAAGGGATACAAAAAAAGTAGCAGAAGTGAATGAAAAAGTGGACGTAAAAAAGGATGCAAAAGTTGATGAAAACAAGGGCATAAAAGTTGAGGCAAACATGGGTGTAAAAGGGGTCACAACAAGAGTAGATGTACAAACTAGGCCCAAAATTAGGTGCAAAACTAGGCTCAAAACCTGTCACAAAACCTGATGCAAAACCTAGCGCATAACTAGGTGCAAAACCTAGTGCAAATTATGCTGCAATTTGCGCCAGATTTAGAAAAAGGACGCAAAAAACGCCTAAAATAGCACCAACCCGTGAAATTGCACCATTTTGTCCAAAAAATGAAGAAAAATACACTGAAAGATGGTCTAGACGTAAAAAAGGATGAAAAAAGAGACGCTAAATCCAGTTTTTGTTGTAGTGGTTGTTAGTTTTATTTCCATATTTATGGACTATCCCAAAGACTCTCAATAGAAAGTTGGAAAAAGAATTCTGAGATATCTTGCAGACACATTTGGATATGGCCTCTGGTACACTCATACACCAGACAATACTCTCATAGGGTACACTGACAGTGATTTTGCAGGTAGTATTGATGATAGGAAAAGCACATCTGCTTATGCTTTCCATTTGGGAACAAATCTTATCTCTTGGGCATCTTAGAAACAACCCATTGTAAGCATGTCTTCTGCAGAAGCAAAATATGTAGCAGCCACCACAACAGCTTGTCATGCAGTTTGGCTAAGAAGACTTTTAAAGGATATGGGACACATTGAAAATGATCCCACTTTTATTTTATGTGATAATATAGCTCTACAATACAGTTGTCACATAATTTATTTCATAGAAAAATCAAATACATTCACACTCATTATTATTCCATTCATAAGTTAGTCAATGATGGTAAAATTTCCTTAATGTTTTTTGGCTCTAAGGAGCACTTGACTAACATGTTCACCAAACCATTGGGAACATTTGCATTTGAATATGAGAGAGCACGTAGGGATATACAATGCTATGGATGTACTACTAGTTGAGACTAAGGGGGTGTGTTGAATATTGTAATCTCAATGGTTAGTTGGTTAGTTAGTTAGTTAGGTAACCCATGGTATTTGCTGACCTATGGTATTCACCCATAGTATTGTTATTCTGTGTTTCTTATTTATCCTTAGTCTAATAATGAGAAGGCAATCAGTCTAGCCATTATATTTATGACTTCTTCTGCTTCTTATTGTTTTCTTTATCAAAATCTAATAGTAGATTGGATTTGCATTTTTTTTATATAAATTTTAGATTGAATTTAGATAGTTTTCCATCCAAATTATAAGTTATAAGTGATTTTTCATTCGAACATTGTACTTCAAATATTTTCACTTGTTTGCTTCCATTTGGATGGAAAGTTGAACTGTAGGCATGTAAGTTTATCAATACTTAATTAATTATCCACTATTAATTTAAATCATCTCGATTCACTTCGTAATGAATACTTTGAATTCATTTTTTCTTACTTATTACAAAATGAATACTTTAAATTCATTTTTTCTTACTTAGTACATAATGAATACTTTGAATTCATTTTTTCTTACTTATTATTTTATGACATTTATTTTTAAAATTTCACGATATTATTATTCATTATTATTCATTAAACCATGGAAAGATAACATTTAGCTATGATTTAGAATTTTGGCATATATATGTAGGTTTACATATGAATCTTTAGGTTTAACACGTTTCCAAAGGCAAGTTGCATGGTCGGTGTGTTGGTTTACTGTGAGGGTGTTTCATTTGCGTGACTGTAAATGCTCTCCGAAGAACGAGCTCCCTTGGAGAGGAGACTATAGATGGTCTCCACATGGTTATGCGTGCGTCGTATGGAGGATTTAATGCATGTTTTGTAGCCTTAACATGTTGCCACATGACTGTTGGATGGTCTGTGTGTTGGTTTATTACGAGGGTGTTTTAATTATGCGACTATAAATGCTCTTCAATTACATATGCTCATTCCATGCAGGATTTAATGCATTTTGTGTTGGCTTATTGGATGGTTTTTTGTGTGTTTGTTTATCGCGAAGGTGTTGTGGAACTCTGAATGTTGTTCATGGGAGGAGTTTGCTCGCACCGGTTGCTCTGTGACTGCTGAACTTTGGCAGTTATCCAGTGTTTGGAGTCCTCTTCTTCATTTGTTTTCTTGGCCATTGAAGCCATGTAATTGAATACCATAAATTGATACTATGATTAACAAGATGCATATAAGACAAATGATAACAAACTATTGTGGCTGCTCAATAGTTTTTTAGCCCAATCTTAACAATAGGTTGGACATAAGATTGTCAAAAGTTGAGCTAGTTAACCCACAGAACGTTTCACTGTGAACTTGTGAAGCATCTATCCTTGAAGCATTGTAATCCAATTTCTATTATATGTACTGCTGATATTAAAAGTCAGTAGTGGAGAATCTATGAAAGAGATAGTTCAAATTCTAGAAATTAAAATTTGTTTGACTAGTCTGAGAGCATCTGTACAAATACAAATAGTGAAGTGAAGTTGGCTTGATTCGAGGTTCAGGGACAATGTATGAATTTTTTTCTTATTTGTTGCAAAGTTTCTTAGGAAACAATGTTGGTTGTGTAGGTTCTCCTCATGCATAGTTTCAACAAAAAAAAATTATAGAGTTTTGTGCTGAGCTCCTTTAATGATTTTGTCGAAAGCTATATCTTGGAAGGAAACTGTGGCTATTTCTAATTTGTTCAGTCTTCCTTGGTTTGCAAACCTAAAAACAGAGAGTCATTGTTTATTACGTGCATTTTGTCCATCACTTCGATTTGTAATTATCGATTAGGTTTAGATTGATTTGCAATAAAAATTGATGCTTTTTGGTTGGTTTCCTATATTACATACACTAGTTTTATTAATGTCGAAGGCATGCATGTGGCTAGAGGCTGCTAGACCATGGGTTGTTGCAATTGCGTTGTATCCTCATCACTATATTTCTCGACCTTGAATACTATGCAACCACCTTAGCTTTAGGAATTGATAACCTTGCATTCAAACATAAACACATTCATCCAAATCCAGAAATTTAGGAAGCATATCTTTGACGCATAGAAAAACATAGGAATGATCGAAATTTATATGTTTCTCTCCCTTTGCAACAACGTATTAAAAATATCATGGTTTAGTAAATAAATTGAAAAATAGGCCAAGAAAAATAAATTAAAATTTTGTACCTTTAAATCGATTCGTCATTTTCTCGTATTGGGAGGCAATGCTTCATGTGCATGTTCTCTCTATTTATCCAACGTTCTTTCTGTTCACATGAATGCTTTCCTTCATGTGCATGTTCTCTCTATTTATCCAAGACTCTTTATGTTCACATGAATGCTTTCCATAGTCTGTAAAAAGCAATAACGGCTCTTTATGTTCACATGAATGCTTTCCATAGTGTGGAAAAAGCAATAACTACTTGTGCTGGATGGAAAATCCATAGACTAGCTTAGGAAATGTATCTTGATAGATGGAGAAATAGAGTTAAAGATTGAAGCTAACAAGATGGCTCTTTTTTTGAAAATACTTACTAAAAAGATTCATGGTTTAGTAAATAAATTCAACAATGTATCAAGAGATTAAATTAAGGTTGTTTATTTGGAAATCCATTAAATGGTTTTTAATATTCAAAGTCAATGCTTCAGGTGCAAATTCTCTTTGCTTACTTTGTGTGTTCTCTCTATTCTCTTGAATCCTATCCATAGTCTTCTAGTTCTCTAACCAAAGTAATAGTCAACAATATGTTAAACGCCTCATGGTCATGGTTAATAGTCAACAATATGTTAAACGCCTCATGGTCATGGGTTTTATAGAGACAGACTAGTGTTAGAATGAATGTTAACCTCATCTTATGAGTAGGGAAATGGAAAACAAAATTTATTTCCATTTAAGAAAACTGATCTTATCCATAGTTTTCTAGTTCTCTAACCAAAGCAATAGTCAACAATATGTTAAACGCCTCATGGTTATGGTTATGGGTTTTTTATGGGTTTTATAGAGACAAACTAGTGTTAGTGTTAGAATGTATGTTAACCCCATACATACCTTATCTTACGAGTAGGGAAATGGAAAACATAATTATTTCCATTTAAGAAAACTGATCGTTAGAATACATATTATAGGTTGTTTTTTGTTTTTGAATACATATTATAGGTTGCTTTTTGTTTTTGAAATCTCCAAGTTTTTAAACCAAAACTTCTATTTTCTTATAGAGTAGTTTTTTTTCTTAATATTATAAATCAAAATCTATTTTAGCCATTATAATTTATAGCAAATAGACATACAAAACCTTAAATTTCTTCATTGCCATTATTTTCCTAGTTAGTTCAAAAAAACCTTATTGAGATGCATTGTAACTAGAAGCACAACTATTTGCTTTGCAACTTTCTTATCATAATAAAAAATATAGAAACTTACAATTATACAACATTATACAACAACCGAATGGACTTTGTCCTAAATTTCTAATTCAATTTACTAAGAATTTGAAACAATAGATAAATAGGTGTAGCAACAATTATTTACATTGGTGGCTAGCCTTTTTTTTTATGAATCTCCTTAGACTTGTGGTTAATATGGTTACAAGTATCTCTCATTTTACCTATTTCACTACTAAGACGAGTAGAGGCTTTGCTGCCCTTTTTGAATAGCGTGTAGTCCTTAAACATTTTTGCAACTTTTATTTTATCTAGAAATGCAAATTTCATCCTACAAAATACCATGTCAGTTGGCATCATTCATTAACTCATTATGGCTCAAGTGTCATGCAAATGATCCATTGACTCTCTCCTTTCATAGGTGATCCATTCAATCTAGTATTTTAGTTCAATATGAACAAGTGAATTGCCAAAAGATCATCAGAACTCAAAATATGCAATTTAATCTCTCTAACCAAAATATATAAAATATACACTAGGTTAGAAATATTTATGTTTTTCCACACTTTCCTTATGTTTTTATCCCAAGGTAAAATTTAAGAAAAAAACACAATAGTCCAATAATACACTTGCATCTTAATGAAATTTACTACATCTTACCAATGTCTGATACAACATCAAAAAATAATTTTGGTTAGATTCCTTACTTCAAAGAAATAGAAACTAAATTTTTAGTGTACTTTTGTAGGTACTTCTTCAATTAAATAGATCAATTATAAAAGAAAGCTATAAATAAGCTATAGATTTACTCATCCATAGTTCTTAGCTTCTCCTTTGTCGTCCATAAAATATGCACAAAATATGCACTTTCTATTGATGGCATCTCATTCACTCTTAATTCAAAGACATAAATGATGAGCCTTTATTAATAATAAACTACAAAAAAAAAGTTGGAAAAAGAAAATTATAATCTCTTCCTAATTTTATGTACCCTTAAACAATTTTTATATGCAATTCCTTGCTTTCATATATGTATCTTTTACACTCATTTAGACCTCCATGCTCTCCCATTCCTTCTTGAGCCAAAATAGCTTGAATTATGTTTTTTCCAAGTATCGATACAACTTTCACTGTGCCTTGCAAGAACCTATATTGAAAAATCTTTCTTTATTTTGTCCCTAGATTTTACGGTTTATATTAACAAAAACTATACCTTGAATCTAAAATTCAATATTTATAATCACAAAAAAATTCTTTAATTTTTTCCTTAAACACTATATAACTTGTATAAAGTTGTATAGATTATTCAATACACTATATCAACTTGTATAGATTATTCAATACTTTTCTTCTATATATGTGTTCCTATTATTTTTAAGTAAAGAGGGAAAAAAGCTAGCACCCATTCAATAAAAAAAACAATTTAAGTTTTTTATTTCCAGTGATAAGGACTTTAGGAAACATCAAGACTCATGTTTTTTATATTGGAGTGTTTTATTATAGGTATTTTTAGTTTGTTGTTTTGGATTATTCACTAGACTTTTTTTTGTGTTGTTTCGGTTGTCTCCATGGTTTCTTTGGTCATGCCTATTGGTTATCTTGTTAACATATTTTGTACTTCTAACTCATAAAATAGATATGGTAGTGTATAAGGTTATCATGAAATTCCTTTTGTGCATTTCAATTTATAGAAAGCATATTGTAATTAAGGTCTTATGATATTGGATTTTTAAAATATTCCAGCACTAGATATTTATGGAAAAGAATGCTCTTAACAAAATTACTTTTGTAGGCAATAGAATTTGGATGGTGTGTTTTCTTAAAAAAGGCTCGACCAATTTTGATGTCAAAGGATTCAATGTTAAACATAAATAGGCCACACCATATGAGGCCTTTTGGGCTAGATGTTGTACTTGTCAATTGGTTGTTGGACAATATGCTCTGAATATTGATATATGTTTTACTATGCAAAGACAAACATATCAATTTCCTGTATTTTTTTTGTTCATAGCCAGCATAGAATATAAGGCTTTGTGGTTGCGTTTTTATCTTTCTTAGATCTCTTCCTTTATCTCATTTGTTGTCAAGTGTCCTTATTATAGTCCATATCCAAAACCATAATGGTTTCTTTTAGAGGCGGGTAATATGAATACTTTGTCTAAGTCATAAAATTGCTATTATGTTCTCTCCAAAGAATTAAACATAATAAACTAATATTTTGAAATGCATACATTTATTATATCTATATCATTTGCTCATAGCCTATAATTCTATTGTTATTTTTTACTCAGTTTCTTATTGTCCTCTATGGATACACTGTCTTTTTAGAATGCTTAAAAATCTTTTTGGAAAATATATAGCAAAATATACAATACATTTATGTTGCAAATTATCATTACATTGCATGCCTAATAAAATCAGTTCCCAATATTTGAGTGAAGATCAATACAAGGTTCCTTTTTTTTTTCAACTTCTAAATAGAAATCTGCAAAAATATCAAAATATAAAGTTATTTTAACTTTTAACTTTATAATTATCATATGATCAAAATTGTGTTCCTTCTTGAATTACATGTGTTAAATATGAGGAAGTTTTGAATTAATGTTTCACTTTATACTTTTTCTATCTCAATGGAATTTATTTTGTGTGCTATTGCTTTGCTAGTTGAATGCTTTTTTATCACATTATAAAATTATTGCTCATCGATTTTTCCTATTATTGGTGGAATTAAGACATATATATATCCAACAAAACACAATTGGAATCTCGACTAAGATTCCATTTAATACGATTCTAGTATATAAATATTTTGTTATTGATAGGCAAAATAGTCAATAACATCCAAATAGAAATTAGAACCATTATGTTCATGTGAATGCACCTCGATTATTGCTCTAACTAGTACTTTGCATTAGCCATAATGTATATGTTTACGTGACCTTTGAAAACAACAACCTAACTCGCTAATTTCATAGCCACTCAAAAGTTTTGGATAGGACATTACCACCTTCTAGTTCTTATTTTTTAATTAAATACTTCAATAAATTTAGCACACCCAAACTATATGAGATAATGATCTTAAAGCTTATCCAATGTTTGAATGGGTTTGAAGGTTCGATATTAACATTACACCGAGGAGGAGATTGACCTACAACTTTATATGGGATAGGGCATTTATAAATTTAATTTAAAACCAACAATAACAAATATTCTATTTCAATTATTTCTTACGACTATAATGGATTTGTAAATCAATTTGATTTTAAAACTTCATATTTAATAAGACATATTTTTAAATACACATTAAACTCACTATTTTTTTATATACATTACTTCCGCCTAAAGTACATGTTATGATATGAACTGATGGTTAAAGTTATATTGCATACATGATCATGAATAAATCAAATCAAATCGGTAAAATTAATTATTTGAAAATTTACTTTGGTTACGAGGCATTTAGTTAAGAAAACCATAGTGTAGAGAAGTGGTATATGCTAGAATTGGATCGTTTAGAAAAATGTAATAATACTTTAGACTAAGTTTAAATAAAATGACATCATACAAAAAGAAAACAAGGGAGATAGAAGCTAAGCTTTAAGTTTCTGTTTTATGTCTTATTGTTTACATTGTTATATATTGGTGACTAAATAAGGTTATAATTACAAATCACAAATAAAAACTTAGATTAATGGTGGTCCCCACTAAATTAGGATATCCACTTATTAATTTACTCTATATCAATATGCATAGATATATCTACACTATCTACTAACTACATGTTGACTAAGTGTTTGCACAGTGGTAGCCTTGGGCGCCCATCCAATGTTTCCATTTGAGAATGGGCCATAGTGTCTCCGTCGCTCTCAATACATTCTTTATGAACCAACTTATGTTGATGGAAACAACTGACTTGTATTTGGAAGGGAATGGATTTGACATGAATGGGATTTGGATAATGATTCAAACTAGTCTACATTATGCTCAATATTCTCAATATTATTCCTATGAAGACATAAATATCACTAGATTCCTGCTTTTTCACATTTAATTTTTTGGTTAGCTTCATATACCTCTTGGAAAATGTCTTTGAACCTACCAAATGTAAATCATATCAGCGATATGGTTAACATTCCGATTTTGAAATTTAACTTTGCGAGTTGATTTGGGTTATCTCGGCTTCAACAATTTGTGGAACATTAAGATACATCAATTTACATAATATGCATAGATATATCGATACGTTTCAATTGAAACCTATCTATTGGCTACATGTCGACCAAGCTTATGCACATTGGTAGCCTCAAGACTCCATCCAATGTTTTCATTTGAGAATAGGCCATAGTGTCTTCATCACTCTCAGCACATTCTTTATGAACCAACTTATGTTGATGGAAACAACTGACTTGTCTTGGGAAGGGAATGGATTTGACATGAATTAGATTTGGATAATGATTCAAACTAGTTTTCATTATGCTCAATATTATGAATACTATTCCTACAATGACATAATCTCACAATATTTCTGCTTTTTCACATTTATTTTTCTAGTTAGCTTCATAAACCTCTTGGAAAATGTCTTTGAACCTACCAAATGCAAATCATATCAGCAGCATGGTTAATGTTCAGATTTTGATGTTGAACTTTGTGTTGAAATATTGTAACTTCAAAGGATATTCTAAATGTATTTTAGTGATGTACCCCAAGGGAGATGTTATTATTCCTCCATCGGGATATATTGTTGTAATTGGTAATTATAGAGTCATGAGGTCAAGCTCCATTGTGAGTCAGGTCTATAGTACCCTAATGAATATAATAAAATATTGTTTTGTGACTTCCTAGGTGAAGTCAGCCCAGATAGTTTAGCGAGACCGACTTGATTAGGTTAAATGTCAATTGACAAAAAGACTATAAATAGAGGAGATGTGATTCTGATTTAAAAACAGACTCACACTTGTGTATAGTGCATACTAAGAGAGAGAGAGAGAGAGATACGAGCAAGGAGGAATAGTTGTTTTGGGGTTTTATCTTATGGGTGCATCCATGGAGCTCAGTTACACTTTTTGGCAAGGCACTTTTTGCAAAAACACAAAAACGTACCTCGATCGATCAATTTTTAAACCCTCGATTGAGGTCTTAACACCTCGATCTAGGGTTTAACAAACGATCGATATAGGTTTTCTTAAAACCTTGACTGAGGTTTAACAAATGCTCAATCGAGGTTTAACAAATGCCTGATCGAAGTTTTCTTAAACAATAGCTCGATCAAGGGTTTATTAGACCCTCGATCGAGCTACCATTAAAAACTCGGTCGAGGGATTTGAATACCTTGATTGAGCTACATACCTCAATCAAGGGCCTGAAAAATAGAGAATTATCCCTCTTACAGGAAAATCAATATTTCTCTGTGTCTTCCAGGGGTGTAAGCCCTGTCATTCATGAAACATAACTGAGCGGAACTTATACTGATAGATTCATCCTTGAATCCTGTATCCATTGAGGTATCATGCACGTGTTTTGGAATTCATATGCATTTTTTTAAATTCGTTCTAAAACTTACACTTAGAAAACCTGACAACAACTTCGAAGCAACTCAAATAAAAATCCGCAGGGTAAAAAATACACATCAAAAAATTTATTAAAAATGCATAGCCTACACATCAGTGTGTCCTCTTCAAAAGGGTATCTTTTGTTTTTCAATTTTTGAAAACAGTGAAAAAAAAACCTGGGATGGACACACGTGTATAAAATGATGCTGAAATCAAATTTGGTCACTTTCGAAAAATAATAAATTATTGTATATTGCGAAATAAATTAACAAATAAATATGCAGACCATAGTGCATTTTTTGTCGATCATGCTCATATATTTATATATTTTAAATTAATAATGTAAGTTTGAATTATTGGGGTGGGACACGAGCCACTTATTAACTTCTTCAAATTTTAAGATCACACAGTTCATTAAATGAAAATTTTCACACATTAAATGACATTGGAATATTACTTCATAAGGTTGGCTATTGTAGACTTATGACTGAAATTGGAGCATAACACTGATCTGTATTCAATAAGTGTACAATAGCCAACCTTATGAATTAATAGGCTACTGCAATATATAATTACATGAGATATTCGAATGCATAAGGATACCATTTGAAATGGTAAAAAAGCAGGCTTACTAAATCCAGTCAAATCCCCCATAGGTGCATAAAGCAGTTTCCAAATCTACCAAGATGCTCACGAATTGGCTAAGTCAAGTAGGCAAGATAATGAGGGATGGAAAGAAAAATCATACATGCTTTTATTAGGATAAAAGGAGGGAGGATGATGTGGGCAAAAAAGAAGTCAACTACACCTAGTCTAGCTTTTCCTTTTGCCTTAAAACTCAATAAAACAGGCTGCTGTTCAGAAAAAGCAGATATGCGCTTTGGGGGATTTGGAATAAAGAAGACATGCTAAATTGGGTTTCTAGGATGTTTCTCAAGCGCTCCATGACTCAGTTTTATGATGTGTTGACTTCTAGGACTTGTAGAAGGAAGCTATCATAGTGTGGAATCTAGGAAACTAGGTAATAAGACAAAAATAATTAAAATTAATGTCTAAGGTAGGTAACTATGGGTTGATTATTCTAACACCCCCCCCTTAAGCCTGACTTTATGAGTAAATATAAGAAAACTATAGGGCCTAGCAACAAGGATTAGTCACCCTTTACATACTGCTTGTCCATATAACCAAGGAAAGAGGCAAAAACCCAGTGGGAAAATCCTCCCTTAAACATGGACAAGAAAAACAAAACATTTGGAAATATTGTCATCAATCATGCTTGACAGCATGATCAGCAATCCCTAGCAGTGATTTGAGATTGCTGAAGGTCTTCTCACAAAAAAATTTGGTGAAGATGTTTGCTACTTGTTCTGAAGATGCACAGAAGAGTAGGTCAATGGTGCCATCATGCACAAGTTGTCTAATGTAATGCATATGGATATCAATGTGCTTGTTTCGCTGTCTCTGAATTGGATCATTGTAGATTCGAATGGTGCTCTGATTATCACAGTAGATAATAGTTGAAAACTCTGATTCAAAACCACATTCTCCAAGTATCTCCCGCAACCACAAACATTGATTTACTGCATTTACAACTCCTCTATACTCGAATTCTGTAGATGAGAGTGCTATGGAACTCTGCTTCTTGCTTGACCAGTTGAATGGTCCTTCTGCAAGCATGAACACATATCCTGATGTAGACTTTCGATTTGTGTTGTCACCTGCCCAATCACTGTCAGTAAACCCAATCAAATCAAGATTAGATTTTGCTTTGTAGAAGATCCCATGAGTTCTTGTTCCTTGAACAAAATTTAGGATCCTTTTGTCTGCTTTCCAATGGATCTCATGAGGTTGATCCATGTATCTCGAAGCCACACTAACTTCTTCTTCAAGCTTAACTCTTGAAAGGAAGGGAGTCTTGCTTGGCTTTCATTCTTTCATGTTGAACTTGTTCAACAAATCCAGAGCATAATTGGACTGATATACTTTGATTCCATGTTGGGATTGAGCAATTTCGAGACCCAAGAATTGGCTCAACAATCCCAAATCTGTCATGGAAAATGCATGGTTCATTGCATCCTTTAAGGAGGAAATCGCTTTCTTTGAACTTCATATAATCAAAAGGTCATCCACATATAAGACAATAATAATAAAAAAACCATGAATAAGCTTCAAATAGAAATTAGGATCAGAATTGCATTGAACAACGCTCAATGATAGCAAAAAGCCATCAATCTTGGCATACCAATCCCTGGGGGCTTGCTTGAGCCCATACAATGATTTCTTTAACTTGCACACTAAATATGGATTAGAAACAAACCCTTCAGGTTGCTGCATGTAAATCTCTTTAGTGAGATCTCCATTTAGGAAAGCACACTTCACATCCATGTGTTGTACCTTCCACTCCTTCGAAGGTGCAATGTCTAGAGCTAGCCTTATGGAGTCCATCTTTGCCACTGGTGCAAAGGTTTCATTGTAGTCAATACCATGTACTTGTGAGTATCCCTTGGCTACCAATATTGCCTTATATTTCAAAAGTGAACCATCAGTAGAAAAATTAGTCTTGAAAACCCACTTACATTGAACTAGATTCCTCCCTGGGGAAAGATCAACCAGTTCCCAAGGAGCGAGCTGAATTCTTCTTTCATGGCTGTTTGCTACTGGGACTCAAGGATATCAGCTCATTCTCGATTTGATGTCCTCTCATCTCATCTGTATTTCAAAAAAGATTTTCTAGCTTCTCCCACACTTCATTAGGTGATGTCAATCCATCAAAATGGAAGAGGAGGTCTCTTGAAATGCTCAGACACAAAAGACCATAGGTCTCATCCCTCCTGTTGTGCCATTTAATTTTCTCTGCAGCTACATTGGGCTATCCCTAGGTTTCCATAGTTACCCTGTAGATACCTTTCTCTCTCAACAATATCTCCATCTTAGCTTTCCACTCAAAGAAATTGAATGGATTCAAGATGATCTTCTGAGATTGGTCCATAGCTCAGAAACTGTGCTCTCCAGTCAGTAGAATGCGCTCCTAGTCAAGATGTTGATCCTGCAATAGCAATAAGGAAGGAGAGAAATCGATCTACAAAGGTTCTGATACCATGTGTAAATTGAACCCAAGAGATAGAACAATTACACTCACAAAATTGATAATCAAACATTCAAAATTCACACCAAAGGAGTATGAAATTGGAGCATAACACTCATTTGTATTCAATAAGTGTACAATATCCAACCTTATGATGTAATAAGCTACTACAATATATAATTACATGAGAGATTCGAATGCATAAGGATGCCATTCGAAATGGTAAAAAAGCAAGCTTACTAAATCTAGTCAAATCCCCCATAGGTGCGTAAAACAGTTTCCAAATCTACCAAGATGCTCACGAATTGGCTAAGTCAAGTAGGAAAGCTAATGAGGGATGGAAATATAACTCATACATGCTTTTATTAGGAGAAAAGGATGGAGGATGACGTGGGAAAAAAACAAGTCAACTAAACCTAGTCTAGCTTTTCCTTTTGCCTTAAATCTCAATAAAACAAGCATCTTTTCAGAAAAAGAAGATATGCGCTTTGGAGGATCTGGAATAAATCAGACATGCTAAATTGGGTTTCCAGGATGTTTCCCAAGTGCTCGATGACACAATTTTAGCATGTGTTGACTTCTAGGACTTATAGAAGGCAACTAGCATAGTGTGGAATCTAGGAAAGTAGGTAATAAGACAAAAATAATTAAAATTATTGTCTAAGGTAGGTAAAGATGGGTTGATTATTCTAACAAACACCTCATTCCTTTATACTTTTAATAATTGCTACTTTACCTGATAAAAATTCTTTACCTCCTGAACCAGCAATTCTGAATCACCAAAGGCAATCAATTGTTGAATATTCAAGTCTTTAGAAACCCTCCATCCAAGTATAAGGGATTCATACTCTACAATATTATTGGTTGTCTAAAATTATAATTTACACATTAAAGAAATTATTTAACCACCTGGAGAAATCAATACACCCCTATGCCTACTTTTTCTTTGGATGGTGAGCCATCAAAGTACATCTTCCATAAGCTGTACCATGCTTCAACACCACACTGAACTGACACCCCTTTCTCAACTTTCAAAATACTTGTGGTTTCATCATTTAAGTGAAACATACAAGAACCCATGTGCCCTTCAACTGTATATATTGAATGGTTTGTTAGATTATCATTATCCCTTACCAGATAAACAACATGCACTTCTCTGTACATTCTCCTATGTTCTCACCCAAACACTGGAATGGTTGCATATGAGAGATACATCTTCAGCGTTCCACCTACCCTTTTTTCCCAATATCTTGAAAGAATCATTCCGAACTTAGGTGCAATATCAACAATAACAACATCCATCAAAACACTTTTCATTGTCAATGACAACTTTGGGCATGAGGTTATGGGAAGCACCTAAATCCAAAATAAAATTATGTAACATCTTATCATGGATAGTGAGGGTGACATAGAATTGTGGAGGAAAACATGATTTACCATCAGACTTTTCAACTGATTTGGGACCAAAAATAATGGTGGAGTGCTCATCCTGTAAATTGAAAACATATGAAGGAATAACACTCGTTTGTAAATTCAACAACTTAAGGGAAGGATCCCTATACAACTGAATTTTCATAAGATATGTTAATGGAACATGAATTTTATTTTTTCTAATCTCATGTCCAAAATTGAATCAAGATAGGCCTTTACTTACCTCTTCAATATCTATAGGCTTATCTCCGTTGGTCTACCAAGCTAACTTATTTTTAGTGGTAACTATGGGAACTTGCTTGACAAGAATTGGTACTATCTTCTTTTGATTCCTATGCACTTGCTTTGCTCCTGATATTAAATCGTACTTCATTTGTGGGGATGTTTGATAGACATGGCTAAATACACTGGATCTGAAATATTCTGCTCATAACAATCATTAGTGTCCCAATCAAAACATACAGAATGTTGATAATCAAATTTAGTCTTTTGACCACAAGAATATTCTTCTTTTAAATGATTAATTTCTTGATCTAGATATTTTATATCAACTGCTTCTATCTCCTTAGCTTCATCAACCATATTATTTTAAAAAGAGATTGCACTCTTCGGTCATCATTATTTCTCCTTTCCCTAGGAAAAAACCTGGGAACAAAGGGTTGTCTGAACTGATTTAGGTTTTTTTTATCTCCCTCTTGAACAAGTCTGTATTGATATTTATTCTCCATTTCCTTTTTAATGATTTTAGATGACAATATTTTGATGATACTAGTCATTTCATCAATTTTATTTCAACAACTTTTCCATTTGAGGTAGATGGTCCCACTTCCTTCTTCTTCTTTTTCTCTCCCTTTAAATGTTGTGATTTACCTCTAAGTTTATTTGCTGCCATCAAATTTTACTCTACTTCCAAGGTTTCCTCCTGCATATTTGCAAGGGTGGGGTATCACCTTTCTCTTATTAGCAGGGAAAAATTAGCATAAAAGGAATTAACATATATGAGTTGTGCAGAGGTTTCAGTTGTTTTAATCTCTGTCGATATTTTTCCATACATTTTATTGAAATGTTTTGTGAAATCAATGACTCATTCATCTAGATTTCTTTTCAATGACCCATATTTTGTTATGTAATAAAGGAAATACCCCCCCCCCCCCCCCCCCCTTT
>LPNX010785646.1:347706-433893 GCA_001517045.1 Pseudotsuga menziesii
CATCCAGGCTCTAAACAAACACACACATCTAGACATATTCATGCTCAATGTTTTGGTTGTCAGCTTAACTAAAGTAAGCATTCTAAGGTCATTTTACTGTTATGTCACCCTTCCCATTAAACCTTGAGAGGTATTTATGGTAATCATCAGTAGGTAGTGCATTAATGGATTGAGAACAACCAAAGGGAAAAAAACGAGAAACAATAATTGCATTCATCCTATTAGGTTGAGCTCCTTCCATGGATGACGAGGATTGAGTTGTATAATATTGAGGTGGTACAATCTATATTGGTATAGGCTGAGTCTGAGAAAATATAGGAATTTTTTGTTGTATTGGTTAGATGTATGTAAATGCTAGACTTAGGAATAGATGGATTGAACCAACCAATCCCTTCAAGTTGTGAGGACTCCCCTTTAATTTTAGCTGAAGCTAAAGGATTGGTAAGATCCTTGTATGTGATAGTTTGTGAATCTAAATCAAAGAATTGATTCTCTGGTGTAATGATGGATATAAATTGTTTCCAATCAATGATAACACCTTCTTATTTAGTACTAGGAGGATGAGAAGCTTGAAAAGTAGTTTCTTGAGGGAAATCAATGGCAGGAGGATTTTCAAAACCTATGAGTTTAGTAGAGTTTGACTTGATCAAATCTCGGGCATGATTTAGGATAGTATCGAAATCAATAAGTTCAAGACTTTGGGAAAATTCAGGTTTAAATCTATATTCTTCCTTAGATGTAAATGTTTCAAGTTCAGGTAACAACTTATAAGGTATCATTTTAATTTCTTCCTCTGTACTATGTCTATCCTTTGCATAACTAGAAGTTTCCTCACTGATATCTATCCTCTCGAATGATTCTATCTGGATCAGACCTAGGTGGAGTGCTCGGTGAGTGAGGATTGCCTCTGGTTCCCTTTCCCCTTTATAAGCCAAAGCTTCCTTTCCAATTTTCCAGGTGAATAATGTATCGTGTCAAATTATTTTGATTTTGTTCACCATCGAAATCAGAGCAAAAGATGTCAATACCCAGGGAAAGTGATCACCTTTTTCCCTCAACAACGACATAAGAAGATGTTTGTACTAGAGTTTGTATTAGACTGCAAAGGTACAAGTCCCAAGAATCTCAAAGTTTGGGATTTGGAATTTAAGGATTGTATGCATTATTTTTAAGTTTGGAACAAGGTAGATGGGTCAAGAGTAAAAAAAACATGACAGGTATATAACAAAAAAAATTGATATCTCAAAGAAACTAATCTTGAAGACTAGAAAAGATTAAATACATATACAAGTTGAATCAGGTTAACTGTCAAACATATACATATAGAGTGCATTCGTATATCATGTTTAAGGATATTTCAAATAGAAATACTTTCTGAATACAATGATATGTAAATACACATGCTGAATATGAGAATGTATGATAAATATTTATCACATATGAATTCAAAAAAAGAGACAAATCAAACACACTTGAGCCTATGCATTTACAATTATCAAAAGTTAAGCTAACTAATATCTCTCTCTCTCTCTCTCTCTCTCTCTCTCTATATATATATATATATATGAGAATGTATGATAAATATTTATCACATATGAATTCACAAAAAGAGACAAATCAAACACACTTGATCCTATGCATTTACAATTATCAAAAGTTAAGCTGACTAATCTCTCTCTCTCTCTCTGTGTGTATATANTTCTACTATCTAAGCTTTTACATTTATAGTCATATAAAGGTCTAGAAATAGTTTTCAGATCCAAACTTTTAGGATCGAACATACATAAAAAGA
This sequence comes from Pseudotsuga menziesii, assembly GCA_001517045.1. Taxonomy (NCBI): domain Eukaryota; kingdom Viridiplantae; phylum Streptophyta; class Pinopsida; order Pinales; family Pinaceae; genus Pseudotsuga; species Pseudotsuga menziesii. The sequence continues at coordinate 349,499 of LPNX010785646.1, forward strand.
GAAAAAAATATTTACATTTTATTATAATAATCTAGATCAAAACTAAAACTATGTATATCTTCCTGATAATGGTATTTTAGTCCACCTGTTCACTTCGATGAGGAATAATACTTGAACCATTTCAAAACTTTGACTGCCATGTTAAATCTGACTGTGATACATGCCACAAGCTACTTCAATCAACATAGTTAAGACATCTAACACTTAGAATCGTATTTGCAGCCACATGTATTCCTTATCCATAGCCTGAAGTCTCTCTTGAAGTTCTTGATTATGCTTAGTAAGCTCTTATTTCTTCTCTTGTGCCAATTTTATTATTCTCACAACTTCTTGAGCATCTTGGACTAGTTTTGCATAATTTGTATTAATATCCTCCACATTCTCTCTTAATCTTTGATTTTCTTGTACCAGATAATCATTAAAGTCATTCAAATGTGCATTTTGTGACGTATAGTGTTGGAGGGTTTTCTTTATGTTCTCTATTTCTAACTCCCCTTCTATATGCATCTCATCTTTAGAAACCTTTGAAAACTGATTTTTTTCAATCTGAACTTGATCTTTGTTTCCACGAGGTCCCTTATCACCAAGACCATGTTCTAAAAATTGGACCTCAATACACTTTGTTTTGTGCTAAACAATTTTAGGATTCGATCTTTTCCCTTCAACAAAACTATGGATACCATTCTTCTCTTTATTCAACCGTTTCTTTATAATTACTCCTGGGACCCTTTTTAGACTTTCCTCGATATTGTCTAGATCTTCATTCAACATTACTTCAATTCTTTTAGACTTAATATCTTCCTCAATTGAAGATTCTTGAATCTCAATCATAGTTTTATTCTTCAAACTAGGATTTAACAATTTTCTCATATTCATCCGAAACTTGTTTGAAGCCCTTGTATTTGGTCACCATTTGACAGTTACATCATTCTAAACATGAGTGTAAATATTTTTAGGATTAGGGGGCAATGGATTTGATATACCTTCTAATGTTTTTTCCATTGAATTTTATTCTAACTCACAGAGTGTCCTCGGATTTGTCACAACCCTATATTCATCTTCAAAAACCTATTTATTTTGATCATTATTTGTGACATGCTCTATATCAGGATTTTCATTTGGATGTGATTTTTCAAAGTTCTACTGTTCTTCCCCGACAACATTTAATGTTATGGACTTTGTGTTGTTTGGTAGTCCCTTGGATATCCTGACTCTGATTTATGGAACTAGACACTGCTCTCTTTTGTGCTGAAGGCATATTTTCTTGTTTTCCCTTCTCAACATTTTATTTCTCTGGGGTCTTTGATTTCTCAACTTCAAATCTCGACCAAAAGAGAAAATGAAACCAAGTCGAATTCTTCATCCTCAATTCATTAAGCACCAATAATTTAATTAACCCATGATGAAAAATACTATGAGAAGTATGGTATAGATGGTTCCTAAATCGCATTTCCATTTTAGATAAACTCTTTAACATATAAAAGAGAAAATTATGTTTTGACACACTACAACATGTAGAAGGAACTAGAGATGGTTCTTGTAAACCATGGAAAATATGTCCTCACAAGTAATATATAACTGTATAATACTTAATAGCTCCCCCAATTCCTCTTTCAATTGATTTTGATGAATTCGTTTGCTCCAATCCAGGTTTTCATGCCTTGAAAAGAGAAACAAGTTAAAATTGACTTCAAAAGGAGACTTCTTAAACCATTGAATTCCTATGGTAGTTAACCCAATCACTTCTAAAATAAAGGCTTCTGAAACTTCAAAACTCGGGCTATCAAAATTAACTTGCGATGTCGTGAACTTGCATGCAAATTGCTGTGTGAAGTCTACATTATAATCTCTATTTTTTTCAAAGAAAGAAAACCACTGCGCTCCTATTAGCATATTCATGCATTGGGGATATTCTTCAACCCATTAAAACCACTGCGCTCCTATTAGCATATTCATGCATTGGGGATATTCTTCAACCCATTAAAACCACTGCGCTCCTATTAGCATATTCATGCATTGGGGATATTCTTCAACCCATTAAAACCACTGCGCTCCTATTAGCATATTCATGCATTGGGGATATTCTTCAGGATATTCTTCAACCCATTTGGAGCAACAGGATCGAATCTATATAATTTAAAACCCGTCTGCTTCATTTTGATGACTGATGTCTGTGCTCGACTCCAACTGTAAATCGACATAGACCTCAACACAAAGGTCAGTTTCAAATGGCATAAAAATTGCATGCAAATCAATACGGGATTATCAAATTTGGATGAATCATTAAACCACGAGGACACCAGTTAATGAATTTAGTGATGTCACATCGATTTGAATGGTGGGCAGGTTCACTGGATGCTTTGTATTGGAGAACCTCACTCCCCACAGCTATAACACTTCATAATTACTCTGTTACTTGCGAAATTCAAATTATTGTCCTTTGTGACATTCTGACAACACAAATCCATATAGCTCTATTATAACTCGCTGTTGAAATGATGCAAATTGAAACACTTTTTGCACTTTGGGTAATTTTATTGAAATAAATCTCAAGACCATGCACTTATAATAATAAATACTATTAGAAGCAATTAATAAAAAATAATATCCAAACTTAAACTAATTAATAAAAGAAATGCATAGAAATACGCCTAGGGAATACAAGGTTACATGTAATTTGACATATTTTAAAAGATTTAAAACAAAGACTTAAAGATTTAAAGGAAAAAAAAACCAGGGCTAAGTCTATGGTATAGTTTAGTCCTAACAATACTAACACAATTTATATAAGGATTTAAAAATAGAATTCATTGAGTTTTGAAATGTGGAAAGTGAATTGGTAAGGCCAAATGGAATCACCAAAAATTCATAACGACCTTTATGTGTTTTCAATTATGTTTGTAATACTCTTAGTTTGACCTTTGTAATGTAATGAATTAGATTATGCAAAATCATTTAAATGTGATATTATAGATTCCTAGTGGAGACAAGGCCCGACAAGAGAATGGATAGGCATGCATCTCAAAGACAAGGCCCAACAAGAGAATGGATAGGCATGCATTATGCAAGTATCCATGTATTTGACCATTTTGTAGGATTATCACAATGACATAAATCTATGTAAGTATTATTCTAAATAATAATAAAATGGTCCAAGTGGGCTATGTAAGGATCACTAAAGAGGGGATATGATTCAACAAGAGGGGAAGATGAAATGGGGACTATGGGAGAGTTAATCCTATGTTTCCTAGTGTCAATATTATAAACCACCCAATTGATACCATGTGCCTTAAATGATCCAATTACCTATTTTAACTTATTAAATCCAAGTCTTGAATGTTGCATGAAGTTTATGGGGAAAGTATTCTCTTGTAATTATGTAAGCATGGGATACATATACATTTATGAAAAAGTGTAAGAGTAGTTGAGCCTATGGTTAAAGTTATGGAAGTTGTCTTGTCATCAATTCTCTCATTCTCATTAGAGTTTATCCTTCATATTCAAGGTATGGTGCATTAGAGAGTTATGCATTGGGAATGCATAGGGGAAGCTCTATGTAGCTTCATGTTGTTGAATCAATTTGTAATATCCCATTTTTGACCCCAATTGCATTAAATTGTATATGATGTAAATACTTTTATTAAATCATCGTGAGGAGCTAAAGGCTAAGGCCCCTCCATCGATTTAGTGTTTTATGTATCGACAATTAAAATCGATACCTATGGTTTTCGTGCTAGCCAGATACATTATAAAATGAGACATCATGTAAATATGCAATTAATAAAAAATACCCACATAGAGCTATGCAATGCAACAAAGAGATGGGGGCATGATTTCACAAGGAATAGGGAGGGAAAATATTCAAACCCTTGAGCCAATGGTGTAAAGCCAAATTTTAATGGAAGAACCCATAAATCTCTCAACGAATTTTTTTTTGTCTTTTACACCCAATCATTTATTTATTCCAGAAGTTGGTTGGGGTAGTTAATGCATTGGGGATGGAAGAGTATGGCGGTCAAATTCGTATTGGGGAAAGCTATGATTTTTGGGAAAACAAATTTTTTTTGGTGGGGCAAGAAAACGCCCACAAATGTCTGCCCATTCCATTCCTCATTCACGTTTTCCTTTCTCATGCAGCTGCAGCTTACAATGCATTTTCCTTCATGATTTCTTCTATTTTTCCCTTCATCCATCCATGGATGGGAACTTGTTTTTGTATTGCATAGTGGATGGGAAGATAGATTCACAATTTTGGGGGTTTAAAGAGGCCAATTTTCTCCCGTAATGCCCATCAATGTTTGCTGATATCAATTTCTCACCTAGGGTTGATTTCCCCATTTGAAATTTCATTTTTGGTTGCCAAAAACTTTTCTACATACCCAACATTTGTATTTAGCTGTTATGTGAATCCCTGTTTTGTCCTGAAAGACTTAGGAGTGGAAGAAGCCTAGAATTGGCTTGATAAATCTAGTGAATAGAGGAAAATCACAGAAATATCAAGAGGGGATGGCTAATCTTCTATGCACACCCTGAAGAGCAATGGAAGGGAAGCTATGGCCTAAGGGACTGTGTAGTAGTGAAGGGAATACTTCCTTGTGTTGGGTGTGTAGGTATTGTGGATGCCAATCTAGATAGATCTTGTGCAGGTGTCCATAGTTCTATGGTTGAGCTCAATAGCTTAGCAATTCTACCTTTCCACTGCCTTAGCATCCTGATAAAGCCAACTGTAGATTTTCTTGGATGAATTTTTATATGTATGTGGCTATGTGTGAGCCTGTTGTTCCCTAGTTCCTTGCGGAAATCATGCCCATCTCAGGGGGTGGAGGTTGTGCTGAGAGATTGATGAGCACAAATGGCCTATGGTTGGGTGGAACATTGCACTGACATAGCTAGTTGCAGGACAACTCATTTTCAAGATAAGTGCTCTCTTGAATTTAATTCCTGCAATGTATTTGTGTTAATGAATTCTTATGAACATATTTAATGTGTTGAAATGTATTTGTTTCCATTGTATTTACATGTATTATGAATCTGTACATGTATTTTATTTCAATGCATTTTTGTTTATGTTCACGGGGCTAGATTACCTGGTTTGATGGAAAATAACGCAATAGTTGAGTCACGTCCTCTCCTCGTCGAGAGAGGAGGGGAGGAGACATGACTCAATTTCCAATGGACATATTGGGGAAAATTAACTAGAAATAAGAACTAAAAAGAGGAATTTGCAGGTGTTAGAGTGAAGATAATGGATATAATAGAACCTAGATTCCATGAAGGATATGAACCATTTTACCTATTGTTATTTGTTTCTCACTAGATGCTTCAAAATAGTTGGTTTTGATTATACATGGAATTATATAAGGCATATAGTAGCTTGGAATTTTGCTTCACACAGTGAAAAAATTGTAAGGGTCATATTTCATGCAAGAATTGTAGTGAAGGGAATTTCCTTCCTTGTGTCGTTTGGGGTAGTGGAAGAGAGTGCCATGGCTATGATGGTTGAGTGAGATTCTTGTAGTGCTCTAGGATGAGTAGATTGTTTAATAATGAAATAGAATGGGTTGGGATAAGGAGTGTGATATTTTTATTCACATCAATATCTATAAGCTAAGAGAATCCTCACAACTAAATAATTTGACAAAACATGAATAAACAATGTAAAAGAGCAATATTAACACATAGAGATGGTGCCAATAACTATTTTTTCTATTAAAGTCCAACATGTAAACATATATGAAACATGATTATATTACATTACGAGAAAATCATTATCCTTTGGAGGAAAATTGGTAGAATACATGTGGCAGGTTTAGATTGAACTTCAAACCCCCCCTAGGTGGACCAATGAGCTCCCAAACCAACTCAAATGGTCACAAATGTACATGTAAATGCAGGTGAAGCATGCTTGGTCATAAATAATGGTAATCTATGCGTGATGGAGTGCACAGGTGAGTGGGAGTGGATTTAGGTGACATTTAATGGTCCAAAAGAGCCAACAACACTCAAATACAATGCATGGGCACCTCTGGTCAACCAGTTCCCTGTTTTAAGGAGAGGGAGTGACCTAAGAGACCAAACTATCATTAATGTGGGTGATGATGCTATTGAATGATCAACATGTGGGCGTTAGTTGTAATTAATGGTCCAAAACCTCCAATTGCCTTAGGAAGTCAACATAACCAAAGTTTGGACTATGCAACATAAGTGAAAAACAAATGAAGGTATGTCCTAGGTGATATGTGATTGTACTAGGTGGTATGATGTTCTAAAACCCACCCTTAATCCTGAATTAGTGTAACCATATCAAAAGTTGAGGCCTTGGAAACTAAGGCTCAAGTCTCCTCTTACAAAAAAATATTTGTCCATATAAGCAAGTTAAGAAGGAAAACCACATGGGAATAAAAACTCCCCTCTAAAATGGACATGGAGAAAAATATAAAAGTGAATATCAATCATCACCATGTGTTTCCCACTCCAAGGAGTGACCTCATATAGGTGGATTTCTTCTCTATGAAGCTCTTGGTGAAGATGTCAATAGTTTGCTCTGCAGATGGGCAATATTGCAATGATATCACCAACTCATGCACCAAGATCCTGAGAGAGTGCATGTGAATATCAATGTGCTTGGTCCTCTGTCTCTGTACTGTATTTGTAGATATATTTATTGAACTTTTATCATCACACCAAATGACAGTAGGTGTGTAGCAAGGATTTCTCCCTGCTATAGGGGCAGGAATGACTCCCTTCTTCCTATAGGGTAGGAGGGTAGGTTCCTGCTAATGGTAAATGCTGAAAAACTAAACAGAAATGTAAATGACAGAATAGTAAACTAACACTAAGCTAATATAAGCAAGAAGAAGAAGCAAATCATGATGAACCCCTCTGCAAACATGGGTTAGGGTTCCGCCTTCAAAACCTGCAAAATAAACCTAAGCTACAATGGAAAAACCTGCAAAACAATGTTAAAAAGAAAAACAAAACCTGCAAATGGGGACAAGGGTTAGAAAGCAAAGCATATTAAACAACTAAGAAATAGAAATAAAACATGGTATACCTTCTCTGGTGGAAATGGGCCACCATGCCCAAGCTTATGGAAGCACCTCTCTTGGTTGGAAAGCAATGGCTCAATGAGGATGGAGATGGAGGAGAGGGAGTGCGGGTGGTTTGAGAGGCAAAGGTCTCAAAGCATCCATGGGCGGCGTAACAATAGACAATGCGAGAAGTATTTTGAGAGTGACACCCCCACCCTCCTTTTATGGCTTTTCCAAGGGGTTTTAGGGTTTTAAGCCCTTGGTCAGGACTTTAGCCACTTTTTTGGGATTTTAGCCCCTTCCGCCCTAACTTTAGCCCCCTTTTAGGGTTTTAGCCCCTTTTTGAGGGCTTTAGCTCCTAGGGGGCTATTTTGGGCTCCTCTCAGCGGCCAACTACTTTGGGGTTCCTGTGGTACTCCTCACAATGAGTTTCTGGGCAGAGCCCAAGTACTTCCCACAGTTGAAGCAATCAGGGACTTATGTCCTCAAAGACTACAGAGTTGTTTGAACTTAGTGTAAATTAGTAAATTTTAAGGCTTACTCAGCGTCATGAGCTGAGTTGGGTTAATTAGTTGGTATGGTGTATTTGTTTGCTTGTTTTTTCTGGTATTTGGTTGCGGCAATATGGTTTATGAATTCATCATGGTAGAGTTCATGTCATTGTGGTTGTGTATGCAAGCATAAATAAACAGAAATTATGAACAAGTACAATGATTAACCCTGAATGTTTGCTGGCCTAACTAGATGTCTACCTCATAGTGATATTCCTCTTCAACCAAGAGAAGGTACTGGGCTTTCAACACATTGGGACTAAGCCCATCTGTAGATCCTCAAGTCACCTCCTGGATGCTAGGTTGGTCAATAGGGAGGATGCTTAGCGCTGTCAAAATCCCTCCTTCTCTACCCCCTCTACCTTCCAGGTCACCTGGTTTTAATGGTTTTGGAACAATATCATGGAGTGCCTAGATCTATACGAGCTTTCCCTTCGTCGTATCCCAGGATACCCCGGAGGGTGATGACTAGGTAGAGGAGGAAGGGGAAGCAAGATCATTGATTTTAAGTTGATTTTAGTTAGACTAGGTTCATTTTATTAAGCCATAATGATTTACTTAACATTTACACATTGTTTATGAAATAAAATGTAGAAAATGAAAACAGGAAATGAAATTAACTTGTAGTGGTGGACATAGGCAGCTGGGCCGCACTAACGGTCCTCTGAAACTGAAACTTACAGTCTATTAAATTCAAATTAAAGTTTTGTTTGACAAGCCGCACATTTCTGACCAAATCTAGCGAGGGAGTCATGAGATTTTTTCAGAAATGAGCGAGGGGGTCGCACATAATGCAGAAATAGCCGCAACCTGAGTTTCTGGGCTAAAGTCACACTTATCGGGGGATTAAGTGCACCCTGGGTGCACTAGTTTTCCCATTAAGTGCACCCTATTCTCACCTTTTGCCCCGATAAGAGCGCCCTGCTCCGGATTGGGGTTTTTGGGTGAGACAAAGTCAGATCTGGCTGACAGTAACTAGTACTGTGGCCAATCCGACTCGGTTTTTCCTAGCAGAGGCTTCAACAGTACCTAAAACAAGAAATAAACTGAATCTAAGACAGATTTAACAAGATTTTTTTTGAAAACTAGGGTAAAATTGAAAAAACTTGAAAAATTAAAATTTTGGCCCAGGGATCCTGTGGGATCGACCTAGTATGGTCACCAGTTCTGTAGCAAGGATTTCTCCCTGCTACAGGGGTAGGAATGGCTCCCTTCTGTCTATAGGGAAGGAGGGTAGGTTCTTGCTAATGGTAAATGCTGAAAAACGAAATGGAAATGTAAATGAAAGAATAGTAAACTAACACTAAGCTAATCTAAGAAAGAAGAAGAAGCAAATGATGATGAACCCCTCTGCAAACATGGGTTAGGGTTCCGCCTTCAAAACCTACAAAATAAACCTAAGCTATAATGGAAAAACCTGCAAAACAATATTAAAAAGAAAAACAAAACCTGCAAATGGGGAAAAGGGTTAGAAAGCAAAGCATATTAAACAACTAAGAAATAAAAATAAAACATGGTATACCTTCTCTGGTGGGAATGGGCCACCATGCCCTAGCTCATGGGAGCACCTCTCTTGGTTTGGGAGCAATGGCTTAAGGGGAATGGAAATGAAGGAGAGGGAGTGTGGGTGGTTTGAGAGGCAAAGGTCTCAAATCATCCACGGGCAGCATAACAATAGGCAATGGGAGAAGTGTTTTGAGAGTGACCCCCCACCCTCCTTTTATAGCTTTTCCAAGGGGTTTTAGGGTTTTAAGCCCTTGCTTAGGACTTTATCCCATTTTTTGGGCTTTTAGCCCCTTTCGCCCTAACTTTAGCCCCATTTTAGGGTTTTAGCCCCTTTTTGAGGGCTTTAGCTCCTAGGGGGCTATTTTGGGTTCCTTTTTGGGTTTTTTAGCCCTTTTTCTTCATCCTTAGTCTATTTTGGAGGTGTCGGGGTCTAATGGAAGGTCTAATGGAGTTATATGAGTGTTGTGAGATGGTGTCCTTGGGTGGTGTAGTCCATTTAGAGCTTAGTGGGGGATTTTTTGGGTTAACAAGGTGAATCAAATTCAAAACCAAGTTCTCCAAGGATGCCTTGCAACCACACACATTGTGCAGCTGCATTCACTGCTCCTTTGTACTCGACCTCAGGTGATGAAAGAGATATAGTGAGTTGTTTCTCAATTTAATAACATATGGTACCATGTGTAAGCATGAATACATAACATGAAGTGGAATTTCTATCAATGGAATCTCCATCCCAATTAGAATTAGTAAATCTAATTAGTTCTAGTGGAGAACTAGCAAGATAGTGTATCCCGAAGTGTTTGGTTCCTTGCACATAATGCAGATCATTTTAGAGTACTTCCAATGGATCTTATGAGTATCCTTCATATACCTTTCAACAAAATCTACTGCATCATCCAAATAAGGTTGAGAGTGTGTGAGATACAATAAGCTCCCAACCAGTTTCCTACACAATGAGCTGTCCACTAATGGAGATGAACCAAAATTGCCTCGTTTTACTCCTGAAAGGAATCAACACTTGGTTGCTTTACATTAATCCATTTCGAAATGTAATAACGGGTCTGAAGCATACTTTGATTGGACTACCTTAATACCTACATCAGAGCTCAATATCCAAGCCAAGAAATTGTTTCAACAATCCAAGGTTAGTCATTGAAAACACATTGTGCAATGAAGACTTAATTAAACCTATATCAACAATGAAACTTCAAGTGATAAAAATATAATCAACATAAAATACTATTATGTTAATAGATTCATATAAATGCTACAAATACACATTAGGATTATATTTTCATCTTTCAAATCCTTGTGAGAGAAGAAAGCTGTCCATCTTGGCATACTAAGCCCTAGGGGCTTGCTTGAGGCCATAGAGAGACTTATTCAATCTACAAAAAATTGAAGGATCATGAATGAAACCTTTATGATTTTTCATATAAATCTCCTCATGAAGGTCACCAAGAAGAAAAATACTCTTCACATCTATATGGTGCACCTCCCATCTCTTAGATGTAGTAATGGCCAAAAATAGCCTGATATAGTCCATCTTTACAACCAATGCAAATGTATCTGTATAGTCCACTCCATGGACTTGAGAGAAGAATTTGGAAAAAAAACTTCCCTTATACTTCAAATCTGAACCATCAGTATCCATATTTTTCCTATAAACCCATTTACATTGCATTAGTTTCCTCTTGGAAGGTAGAGGAACCAACTCCCAAGTTTCATTATATTGAAAAGACTTGAACTCTTCTTGCATGCATGTTTGAAATATTGTATCATGTTACTATTATTAATATTACTATGGATAATATCCAACCATCATAAAACACATGTCAATAATATTCAAATCACAAGTGGAGAAAGCATTGTGAAACTGAGATCTAGTCTTCCTAGAGTCTAGTGGATCTCCAACAAGATCACCAACTGCTTGTATGGTTTTCTCAGCCCATTTTGTCCTTATGGGTGAGTCATGATATTCATGCATGTAATAATATTCATATTCCATATCATAATAATAAAAATAATAAAGAGAAACATCACTTACATCATCATTGAGTGGAGGGTGTGAGCAACCCCTCTTTACTAGTTCGACCTCTTACATGGGATCTTATTCAAATTGTACAATTATCTCAATGAATGTTTTCTGAATGAGGGATAAAATATATTTTATCCCTTTTCATATTCAGCATATACAACCATTAATGACTCCTTTCTTTGATGTTGCATGGATTTTCTCTTCTCAGGAGGAAGTCTAGCCCAAGCATTTGAGCCAAAAACCTTGAGATGAAAAACATTGGTCTTGTGATCACTCGAAGAATAAAATGGAGTTTTATCTTCCAATGATTTGTGTGGAACTCTGTTATAAACATATTCATTACAATTTATGGCTTCATCCCATAGCTTAGAAGACAAAGACTTATCCTCCAACATGCATGTGGCCATCTCCTTCAATGCTCTATTATTGTGCTCTACCCACGGGGGCTTCACTTGTTGGCCAATATCCTATCACATTAGTTCATATTGTGGGTTTTAAAATTACAAAAAATTGAACCTATATATTGCAGGTATTGGGGGGATGAGGGGTTTAAGGTGGGGGTGGGTAGGGTGGTTTATAAGGATTGAGGTATAAAAATGGGTGGGGAGGAGGTTTTAATTATTGGGAGGGGGTTTCAACAAAAAGAGTTTGGGCCAATATCTCTTGAAATTAAGGGTATTCTTTAATATCCCATGATCGCACGTTCTATGTGAGAGGTTCACTAAGTGAAGTCCCCATGGCTCTGCCATAGCATTTTGCTGTGGTGTGTAAGGCATAGAATGTTGCATTTGAATGCCATTATCTTCACATAGAGGTTGTAGGTTATTATTGAAATATTACATTCCATCATCAGTCCTTAATACGTTGATCTTCTTCCCACTCAAGTTCTCAACCAAAGCTTTGAAAACTTTGAAGATCTCGTACATTTCAGATTTTTGCTTGAGAAAATACACCCAACAATACCTTGAGAAATCATCTATGAATGTTAAGAAATACATTGAGTTTCCATAGGAGTGTGTGGGAAGGGGTCCTATCAGATATGAATAGATCAATTCATGCACTTGGACAGCCCTTCTTTCCTTCCCCTTGTCATACACTCACTATGCATGCTTCCCAACAATGCATCCCTTGCATGTGCCTTTGGAAAACTTGATGCTTGGAAGTCCTTCAACCATGTTTTATTTGCTCAAACATTAAATATATATATAGTTTAGGTGTCCAAACCTCTCATTCCATAGATTTATGATCTCATTAGCATGTGACAAGAGCACATTCCTTGAGGAGTAAGGAAGAAAGTGTGAAAACTTGTACATTCTTGATTCATGATTTGCAATACACACTGAAACAACTTGGCCTATGGAAATTTATGAAATATCCATATCATATTAAGTGAATGTCACTCTCTTGGATGAAATTGTATGTGTCATTTGATATATAGAGATTAGGTTTGCTGCAATATCATGCACATACAACACATTGTTGAAGTACCCATTTTCAATATTGATCTTGCCAATCCCTTTGGATGGGATCTCAGATTCATCACCCATGGGGATGGATGGATCAATGTATGGATGTAAGGATGATAAGAAGTCTTCTACAGAATCCATGTGCCTTGTGGCACCTGAATCTATGATAAAGGAGGAAGAGCTAGAATATCTGGCAACCAGTGCATGACATCTATCCTTGGTTTCAGAATTCAAACCTCCCTCTTTCTTCCTTGCGCCATCTAGAAGAGGAATGTTGTTCTTCTCAAGGAGTTGTTCCAACATGTCAATTGTTTTATTCATGCATGAACTCTCTTTATTCAACCTTTGTGACAATAAGTGCATTTTGTCTTCTCTTGCTTCTTTCCTTTGTCCTTGCTAGGATTCGAACCCCCATAGAAATATTTGGGCTTCTCCTGCTTCTTCTTCTCTTGCTGCTTCGAATCCTTGGGATTCTTCTTCCCCTTTCCTTGATTCAAAACACCTGCAATAAGGGATTGATCCTTGGTGGATTTTATGGTACCCATTTGAACCAATTTGTCTTGTTATTGAGTAAAAAAATCCATGAAGTCTGCCAATGCTGGAATTCTCCAATTTCAAACCATCTGCTTTCTTGACTGGAATGTAGAGACAAACACTGAATATCTGGGACCTAGCTTCAAAAGAATGGAAAAGATCAACTGATCTTCCTTATTTATGATGCCACATTGTTTCATCTCAAGTACCAAGGATTTGAATTTCATGAAGAAATCCTGGATTGTCTCTAAGTGAGTTGGACTCAAAGTGATCAACTCATTTTCGAGTTGGTGTCCTCTCATCTCATCTGTCTTCCCAAAAAGTGACTTGAGCTTGAGCCACAAGTCATTGGGTGTTGTAGTGAATGTCTACATGAAATAAAATATTCCTCAAAATATAGAGACAAAGAATCCGAATGCCTCATCCAATTTGTTGAAATACTTAGAATTATAAACAACCGAGTGGGCTCATTCTTTGTTCTCATGGTTATTCTATAGAGACCTTTCGACCTCAACTGGATCACCATTTCTTCCTTCCATTAAAAATAGTTGAATGGTGTGAGAAAATAGACATGATACCTCTCCATTTTTGCTGCACACTGAGTGACAAAGAAAACTTGAACAACCTACAATGAAAACTTCAAATTTAATGGAGGAGACCCTAGATAGCAATTCGAAACCTGTGAACTATCTGAATTTGACCTTCATATCCAAAGAGATCTGATACCATGTGAAATTATGATTCACAACAAGATCTATAATCTAAGATAATCCTCACAGCTAAAGAATTTGACAAAACATGAATAAAACAATGTAAAATAACAATATTAACACAGAGAGATGGTGCCAATAACTGAGTTTTTTGTTACAGTACAACATGTAAACATATATGGAACATTATTATATTACATTAGTAGAAAATCATTAGAATTTGGAGGAAAATTTGTGGCATACATGTGGTGGGATTAGATTGGAGCTCAAACCCACCTTGGTGGACAATTGAGCTCCCAAACCACCTCAAATGGTCACAAATGACCATGTGAATGAAGGTGAATCATGCTTGGTCATAAATAAGGGTAGGTCAGGCATGCTAGAGTTCATGGGTTAGTGGGAGTATCTCTAGGAAACATTTAATGGTCCAAAAGAGCAAAAAAAACTCAAATACAATGCATGGGCGCATCTAGTCAAACCAGTTCCATGTTTTAAGGAGTGGGAGTGCCCCAAGAGACCAAAATGTCATTAATGAGGGTGCTCATGCTCTTGAATGATCAAAATGTGGGTGTTGGGTGAAATTAATGGTCAAAAACCCCCAATTACCTTAGTAATTCAACATAACCAAAGTTTGGACTATGCAACATAAGTGAAAAAATGAAGGTATGTCCTAGGGGATATGTGACCATGGTACTAGGTGGTATGATATTCTAACAAGGGGAGAGTGTATTCTGTGGTTGTTTCTTTTTCTTAGGTGTATTCATAACCTAGATTGGGGGTGGTATCAACAGTTAATACCTACGGTTGATTCCAATGTGTTTATTATTCATGCACCTATTCATGCATTTGTTTAAATTATGACCCCATTAAGGATGCATTTTTATATGTGAAATAATTTACCTTATATCTATGGATGTTATAGTATGGTATTAGATCCCAAGGTTGCATTAATAGGACTACATGGTCTAGAAAACTGTGTTTACATGCAAAAAATAGAGGTTGCACATGAAATATGGTTAGTGATTTTACACTTCAACAGGGGAAAATAGAGGTTCTAACAGGTTAGGGAATCCAAGGTATAGAGAACACAAGAGAATGTATCTTGCAGAACTGGTGTGTGAAATAAGTGCAGTAATTGCAAGTAGATACTAGTAAAATTCGAACTAGACTATGCAAATGAAAACATAAACTAAAGTGATATTCATGTGGGCCAAAAATGAAAAAAAATACAATGAAAATATTGAGTCGTAAATGTAAATAGTAACAATAAATGGTGAATAGTAACAGTAAAAACAAGCAATTAACATTAAACTTCCCTTTTCAACACACACATGAAGTACATGAGCTAATATTTTCTCTTCTATTAAAATAATTTGGCTTATACATGGAATGAGTGTACCTCATAAAATGAGGGCCCTTGCAACTAGGTAGAGTGTATCTCTCGCGATTCTAAGTAGAACGATGTCTCCCACAATCTATCCCGAAGGTGCCTAAGTTCAACTGGGGTGAAATGAGAGTGATACCAGAGGGTTAATGTCCCATAGGGAATTCTAGGAGAGTAACAATGCCCAAGGTGGAGATGTCATGAATGGGAACCAGCATATCACATAAATATTAAACTACTTAGGGTTTGGGGTTTCCAAACCATGGTGGTTTTTCCACTTATCACTCGTAATTTTGAATTTGAGTGGGACTTTATTTTGATGTGGAATTTTCCCTATTTTGATGGGGTTTCCTAAATTTGTGGGATAAGTCTATTTTCCACAATACATTGAATTTTTGGGTGTTTTGGTAAATGAAGGTTTATCATGCTGATTTTTGGTGTGGAGACAAATGATGTAGAAATGGTAAGTGGGTATGATGAGTAAATACATTTTTTGTGTTAACATGTAGTGTTTGACAAATTGCATCAAAGAAAGGATTTGGGGAAACAATTTTGAATCCTCCACTTTTTAATTCAAGGAATTAATAAACTTATATAATGGTTTATTTATTGATTGGGATGGAATCAGAGAGAAAACACAATGAAATTTTAATGTTTTAGTCGGTTTTGTGAAAATTGGGGGAAATTTCAAAATTGTAGAGTTATTAGTGGAACATTTTTATTATGTTACGTGACAGAGAAATACCCAATTGGGAAAAAGTATAGGATTAATTTGGTAAGGTAATATCCCCAGTCAGATTTATGGAAATATTAACTCATACACAAACATCCAAATCAAATTTTTGAAACTAGGTGATAGAATTAAAAAGTAAAATTGATTGAATTTATTCCAAACATAGTGAGGCATTTCCAAACTCATAAAAAATCAAGGAATAGATTATAAAAAGTAAATTATAGTCCTAAAACAAATATAACATAGGCACACCAAATCACAATTCACCAAAATATGGAAATAGGGCTGCACCAGCTCAAGTATCCTTTGCACAATGTACTTGGACCATTTACGTCTCAAAATCAGCTACCACTAAAGTCTGGTCCAAGGGAACCTGGGTACATGAGCATATTAAAACTATATCATTGGAATTGGAATGAATCGAATCTATATGTTTAGGAACAATTAGAGATAGTTTGGGGATCATGTAAGCAAAACTAGAAACTGAGATTGTAGATAAGGGTCTCAAAACTATAAATTAAGGATTGTAATCAATGTATTAGGTTCTTATGGACCCACAAAAACTTACATAAATACAATTGTACCTATAAAACTCATTCTACTACATAATCTGTAAAACTATTCAAACTATACACTCCAATGAGCATAGGTAAAATAACTTATGAAAGATTAATATGTAATCTAAAGAAAGGGAACATAATACTATGATTTATAGTTAAAATAAGAATAATTACATATCATGGGATTATTATAGCATTAGATAATACACATAGGGCACAGTTCCCAAAATCTTCCAACTCTAGTAAGAAAATCACATAAGAAAAAAATAGAACTAAGAGCTCAAATTGACTGGATCAGAAGAATACTATATGGAAGTGTATTAGACCTGCAAATCCTAAAAATTTATGGTTGTATAAACATATTCAAATCACAAGAAAATTTTACATGATTGGATCCATAGGACATCATAAGAATTAAGAGAAGAGAAGATAGAACAAGGCTGCGCCATGAATGATTTCTTCTTCAAAACTCTTGGAATCTTGGGAAGTATTTCAACCCAATATTGAGATCATACCTGTAATACACTTGAAAATACTGAAATAGATCCAAGAGAGAGGATGGATTCATTCATCCTCAAACTACAATTGATTCTTTAACTAGATTGGTGGCAGTAGGGGCACAACTTCCAACTGGTGACTAGGGGTACAACTCTCAAGTAATGAAAAGCTCACTTCTCTCCAATTTTGAATTCCCACAATGGAAAAAATATGTGAATTGGTGTGCAACACCTTATTTTATAACTCACTTGGATTCTTGATTGCATTGTACTTAGTCTGTCATTATTTCCTTGCGACCTAATTGACTGAATTGGAACTTTCATGCTTTCCTTTTTTTTTCTTCCTTTCCTTCTTTTCCTAACTGATTATATTTTCTTCCTTTTGGAAACTGTTCCCTCCATTTATTTCTTGATGTTTCCTAATTTTCACAACTTACTTCTTTTTTGTACTTTTATTCTTTGTGCACTTTCCTGATTTTCACTGCTTTTTTATTTTCCTTCTTTTTGCAAGTTTCCTTCTTTTCTCTGATTCTTGATTTGTGCTACTTTCTTCAAGTTTCCTTATTTTTAAAGGAAAATTCTTTGTCCCAACTTATCTTCTTTTCCAAAGCATTATTACAATTAAAAAAAAATTAAATACTCAAAATAATATTACATCCCTTATAAATTAATTTAATACAAAATACTTTGGCCATAATTTATTCCCTAGCTAACTTAATTAATTCCTTAGCTAACCTAGCCTCAAATTATTCCCTTATTATTATTTTGATACTATAACCCCATGGGATGGAGTGGTTAGTGTTCTAACCATGGTGATACAAAAAATGGGACATGACGGTCTTCCCCTCCCAAAATTTCTTGTCCTTAAGCAATATTAAAATCCAACTATACATGAAGCCAACCAATAACTTCATTCCTCAATATATGATGCTGAATGACTAGCATTGGAATTTTCAATCCAACTATTCACCAAGGGCCATCATTCTTCTACTACACTACTCTGATTACAAACTATCCATGAAATATCCCAACATATAGCTCCATTACAATATAATCATTCACTTAGTGTGAAAACTAATCACAACTAATACCAAGATCCCATTGCTTGTACTATGTCCCTACATACATAAATGCTATATGAAACAATCCATCAATTCCTAGATTCCATTGTCTATTATGAAAATATCCAAATGTACTTTCCACTTGTGGAAGAAAGTCATCCCAAATAATTCTAGGGTCCCATTGTCTCAATTGCATCCTCCCAAACATCACAACCAATTGAAATAAACTGTCATAAGGAAGGAGGTTAGAATCATACCACCACATTGGAAGTTGATCACTCGCCATGAAAAACTAAACCTATTTGAGACTCTCCCATCAAGCATGAAACTCCTCAATGTGGGGAGAAATAGTATTACGTCTCTCCAAAATAGGATAATCCATGTGGAATCTAGCACTGCAACTCACATCACTACTACTACAAACAAAAAGGGGGTTATCCCATGTCCATACATGTATAATGAGAGATTCATCTAATAACCATAGATTCTCATGCCACTGATCACAAATTTTTTCTAATGTATCTAATGAATCTCCATTGATGCAATCAATATGTTTACCCTCCGGGGTACACATCTCAACCATTTGTCTAGCCACCCAATCAATGGATAAACAAACTCTATTTCTGATTGATCTAGGAGGGAAGCTATGAGATACTATTGGTGCACTTTTCAAAACACATGGATTGACCATCAATCCATCAACTAGAATAGTGGAATTATCATGTTCCTCTTTTGGCACCAACAAAAATAATCCTTTCACCCAATTTTCATCCCCACATGATGTGGCTGAAATAGAAGTGTGGGGTGAAGAACTATGAAATTTTAGTGTTAGTTGGTGTTATATGAAAGTTTTCATCCTGTCCATGATCATGAACCTTGTACACATTTTCCTTGCATTGATCCTTGAATTGCTTAGCCAAAACTCTTTGGAAGATGAGTTCTGAGATATTTTCCCTTTTGAAAAAACCCTATTTTGAGAGGGTGCCACCCTTTTTTCTCTAACAAGGTGCGCTGTACCCCATTGACACAATTTGAATCACTATAGGGTGCATCTCTGATGTAATTTGCTTGTCTATAGGGTGTGTCGATACCTGTACAAAGGTAAAAATAGAAGTTTGGAGAAGTTTCGTGAAGGAGACCCTCGTGGAGGTTTATCCCTTCCATTTAGGGTGGATCTCACTCACCTCCCAGCTCAGTAGGATCCCATATCATTCTTATCCCTTAATCCTCTCATCCTTTCCTCATCTCTTTTATCCTATAAATGAGAGCTCACCCTCATGGGATAGCGTAGTGGGGATTTCTCACCTACTACATAATGCACCAACCCTAGATAATGCAGTTCACAGGGTAGAGTTCAACAATAATAACATGAATCAAAACAACAATAACCATATTTTTAGGTTTTTTTTCTAGATAAATAAAACTAACTAACAAATAAAATAACATTCATACCTTTATGAAATGTGGGCCACCGTAGCTGTCCTGAGGAGATGGACACGCAGCTCCATGGTTTGGTTCTCTAGCCTATTCCACAAATGGTTGTCAAATGGGAAAAGTGGATCCAAATGGGTACGGAGCTAGATCAATGTACACCGTGGTGGAAGATATGGCGAGATATGGAAATTATGGCAGAGAAGTGAATGATGTGATTGATAACAAAATGCAAAAAAGTGGACTAAAAGTGGCTAAAAGTGTTTTGGGGGAGGTCTTCATAGTGTATTTATAGGATGATCCAAGGGTTTTTTACCCATGGTATTTTATTCTCCATGGTATTTATCTATGGTTTTTGACCCATTCTCATTTTTAGGGTTTTTGGGCCCTTTTTGGAGAGAGTGGGGATAAATCACAATAAATGCTCAACTTTCCTTCATTTATGGGGAAAGAATAATAGTTTTTTGGACCATATTTAGTGGAAATACAATTGTGAAGGTCAAAATGGAGGAAATAATGGTGGGGATATGATGTATGACTATGGTTTAGACCATGGAGAGCTAGGTGACCAATTTTTTGTGTTAACATATAGGGGGTTGGAATGAGAGCAAGTAAATGCTAGAGGAATTAGACCATATACGATAAATCACGTTTGAGGAAAAGATTCATTGGAAAGTACTTTCAACACCAATCAATCATGGTTGTATTCTTTCCTCTATTTGTTAATACATCAATGTTTTCCCTTCCCATAAATGATGTGTATTTTTGTTTATAGCAGTTCTCCTTGTTCAATTATTTATATATATCATATCATCTTGTGTTTCCACATATTTCTTGTTTGTTTTGACAATTTTGCAGGTCTTCTCTTCATAAACGAGATTGCAAAAGCTTTAAGCTAATGAGGACAACCTTCAGCAAGAGGTAAGTATTTTTTACATTCAAGTGATTTGCTAAATCTAGGGAAATGTTTACATTTATGTATTTTTTTGTTCTTGATCTAAACCATTTAGACTAGGGAACCAATCTTTGTCTGCATTGATTGAGTTTTTCCGTTAACAAAATTGGTGACTATACTCTCTATCTTTTTAGATTGATTTTAAATTGTCATCATTCGAACTTTATGCGGGGGGAAATATCCAAACCTCTAGAGATCATGTTTGGAAAAAAACCTGTTAATGGGTATCATCCTAAATACCAACCTCTAAAAATCATGTTGTTAAGGGGCCCACAAATAGGAATCATACAGAGCATAGTTTCTCATAATTTTAAGCTCTTTAAAAAATGAAACTCAATTTCGAGCATAGTTCATTTTTTGTTTCAAGCTCATTAAAAAATCAAGCAGGTTATTTGAGCTTACTTTTTCATTTTTCATGCTTTGATTAAAACATGAAAAGTGGTTTGAGCTTACTCTATCTTTTTTTGTGCTCTGGATTTAAGCATGAAAAGTGGTTTGAGCTTACTTTATCTCTTTTTTGTGCTTTGGATTTAAGCATGAAAAATATTTCAACTGCTTTTGATACCATAGTTGTGCTCATTAAAAACCAAGTAAAAAGGTTTCAAGTACACTTTTATCACTTTTTCAGGATCATAAAACATTTATGAAAAATGAACCCCCTAGATTTATCTTTAAGCTCTTTTTAGAATCTCTAAATAGGAAAAGATTGCTAAGTGAACTTGTTTCTTTCATGCTTATAATTTTTTTGTCATCTATCTAGTGATAGTTTACCCCTTTTTTCAGACCATTTAGAATTATTACAAAAAATGTATAATATAGTTCATCATAACTAGAAGAGTTCTCCTAGGTATTATTTTACACTTTTTTGGGCCTTGGAGACTAAATTTACAAAAAAGTTCACCTTGGAGTCTTCTTTTGATTTTTTTAGATTCCCTAAACATGAAAAGCATCAAGTTTTCTTTCTTTGGACTCATAAATTACACATTGAAAGGCCCTTTTGGGACCGAACCCCTCCTTTATCAAGTTCATAAAAGATGTGATAATTGACTCATCCATGATGAGCTACATCGAGCGTTTTTTACCCTCTTCGAACTTATTAAAAAGAAAAGAGACACTCATCCATCATGATGGGGAAATTAAAGGAATGGGAAGATATATCAATCAATATTGATGGAAACTACAAGTCACCTATCTATATCTTATTCAAACAATTGGGTAATCATATTTTCCTCGAGTCATACCAATTCCATGAGTAATATTACTCCTTTGGGTCATTCAAAGAATGCCTCAGTCATTTGTTGTATTATGTCTTGGTCTCTACCTCATTAAGTAAATTCTTTCAATTCAATTGTCATGTCGTTATATGTTCAAGGGAATTATTCAGCTAGAATCAACCTTTACAGTCATAAATCCTTCTATTGTGTTATCCCTTCTTGAAATAGTCTCTCGTGTTCACCATTACACCTTTGTTTATGTTCACGCTCATTTGATCTACCATATTACATAAATTTCTTGTGTTGGTTTTGTGTCGATGATGTGGGATACATTATGGACCTCCTTCGATGAGTCTATTCCTATTGACATCAGGAGATTTTCTAGGGTTTAGATTTAGAAATTAGTAAGTACCTTGGACCCTACATGCCTCAATGGTAGGTTTCCTTGCCGTTAACAATAGGTTTACATCATTGGTCTTTCATCGAATGATTCCTTGGATGTTCGAATCCATCTCATGTATTCACATTCATTGGAATGTACTAAGATACCTTGGGGATCATTATCATCATTGGTAATTTCCCCACAATTTCTCTCACACTTGTTAACTGACATAATTGACCAGTAATAAAGTGGTTTCTAACATGTTAGACTTCAGTTCCTTTATTCACATGGATAGAATCGTATCATTGTGGGTTCGGGTTGAAGACTATGGGGATCATGTATTTTAACCAGGTTGCGATGGGTATTTTTTTTATGTTTTGTCACACAGATCCTATTTGTATTGGTCATGGTTATGTTATTATTTCATCATGGATATACTTTGTATTTCCATAGCCATGATTTGTACATAATTATTTTAGCTATGGATCTACATTGTATATTAGTGGCCGTATCCTATTTCAGAACTTTCATGGATTTACAGTGTATTGGTCGGAAACCATATTGTGAGTCATTGGGATGACAATTTTTTGTATTGTAGAAATTACTTGTATGATGTTGACATATTTCAAACCGATGGTCCCTTGCCTCAATCCTTTATCATTTATCTATCATAGTATTTCACCTATCCTATTATTCTATCTTGATACTTTGGGGGGAAACATGTTACACAAAATTTTGATCCTTTCCTTGATCCCTGAAGTGCTTGGCCAATTTTTTTTGGAAGATGAGTTTTGATATTTTTTCCCTTTGAAAAAACCTTGTTTTGAGAGGGTGACTCCCTTTGCTCTCTAACATGGTGTGTCATCCCCCATTGACATAGTTTGCATCACTATAGGGTAAGTCATCAACACACTTTACTTTGTATAGGGCGTGTCAGTGCCTTTATGAAGGGAAAAAAGAGAATTTTTGAGAAGTCCCTTGAAGAGGACCCTCATGGAGGTTTATCCCTTCCATTTAGGGTGGATCTTGCTTGCCTCCTTGCTTAGTAGGATCCTATCTCATCCTTATCCCTTAATCCTTTCATCCCTTCCTCATCTCTTTTGGCCTATAAATTAGAGCCCACCCTCATGGGATAGGGGGGTGGAATGAGAGAAAGTAAATGTTGGTAGAATTAGAGAAGATCTGATAACTCACCTTTGAGGGAAGGATTCTTTGGAAATGAATTTCAACACCAAGGCATCATGGTTGTATTCTTTCCTCTATTTGTTAATACATCAGTGTTTTCCCTTCCCATAAATGATGTGTAATTTTGTTTATAATAGTTATCCTTGGTCAATTGTTGAGATATATAATATAATCTTGTGTTTCCACATGTTTCTTATTTTATTTGATCCTTTTGCACATCTTATCTTCATCAAAGGGTTGCAAAAGCTTAAAGCTAATGAGGACAACCTTCAACAAGAGGTAAGGATTCTTTACATTCAAGTAATTTGATAAATCTGGGGAAATATTTACCTTTATGTCTTGTTTTTTTCTATATCTAAACCATTTATACTAGGGAACCAATCTCCGTTCGCATTGATTGAATCTTTCAGTTAACAATTGGTTTTGTGAAAATTGGGGGAAATTTCAAAATTTTAGAGTTATCAGTTGAAATTTTTTATTCGGTTACATGAAATATAAAACTCCAGTTGGGAAAAATTATAGGATTAATTTGGTAATTCAATATCCTCAATCATATTAATGGAAATATTAACTCATACACACACATCCAAATCAACATTCCGAAATTAGGTGCTAGAATAAAAAACTAGAATTGACTGAATCAATTCCAAATACAATGGGACCTTTCCAAACGAACAAAAAAATAGGGAATGGATAAAAAAAATTCAGTTAAATGTATGCAACAAATATAACATAGGGACACTAAATCTGAATTCACCAAACTATGGCAACTAGGCTGCACTAGCTCAAGTACCATTTGCACAATGTACTGGGACCATTTATGTTTCAAAATTAGATACTATTGAAGTATCCTCCAAGGATACCTGGGTACGTGAGCATATGAAAACTATATCCTTGGAATTGTAATTACTTGAATCCATAGTTTTAGGAACAATCAGGCACAATTTGGGGATTATATAAGCAAAATTAGCAATTGGGATTGCACAAAAAAGTGATTTTCAATTCTCCTTTAGTACAACCTAAGGGTTTTGAAACTATAAATTAAGTATTTTAAAGGGTGTATCATGTTATTATGGACCCACAACAAATTACATAAATACAATTGGACCTATACAATTCATTCTACTACATATCCTATAAAACTAGTCAAAATTTACATTCGAATGAGCATAAGTACAATAAATTATGAAAGATTAATATGTAATATGTAGAAAGGGAATATACAATTATGATTTATAATTAAAATAACATAAATTACATATCACGATCTAATTATAGCATCATACTAGACACATATGGCACAATTCCCAAAATCTTCCAACTCTAGCAAGAAAATCACATAAGAAAACAACAAATATAAGAGCTTGAATTGACTGGATCAAAAGAACAATGTATGGAAGTGTATTGGACATGAAAATACTAAAAATATATGTCTATATTAATAACTACAAATCACAATAAACTATGACATGAATGGAGGCACATGACATCAAAATAATTAAGAGAAGAGAAGATAGAAAAAGGTTGCTCCGAGAATGATTTCTTCTTCACAACTCTTGGACTCTCAAAAAGTAATTCGAACCAAAATTTAGATTAGAACTAAAATACACTTGAAGATAATGAAATAAATCCAATGGGAAAGGATGGATTCCTCCATCCTCTAATTCTTGCTAATTCCTCAACTAGATTGGTGACAATAGGGGCACATCTCCCAATTGGTGACTTGGGGCATGACTCCCAAGTCATGAAAATATCATTGGTCTCCAATTTCTAATTTCCACAATGGTAAAAATATGTGAGTGGGTGCACACCAACTTATTTTTATAACTTGCCTGGATTCTAGGATGCATTTTATTTGGTCTCTCATTCTTTCTTTGCACCCTCATTGACTGAAATGGAAATTTCTTGCTTTCCTTTTTTTTGAGTTTCCTGCTTTTCCTAACTTATTAGTTTTTATTCATTTTGGAAACTGTGCCCTCCCTTGCTTTCCCAATTTTTCCTAATTTTCACAACTAACTTCTTTTCTGCACTTTCCTGCTTTGTGCACTTGTCTGCTTTATGCTTTTCCTTCTTTTTACCAGTTTCCCGCTTTTCACTGATTCTTGCTTTATGCTTCTTTCTTCAAGTATCTTCTCTTGCAAGGAAATTTATTTGACCCACCTTATATTCTTTTCCAACTCATTATTACATTTAAATAAAATTTAAATACTCAAAATAATATTACATCCCTTATAATTAATTTAATACAAAATACTTTGGCCATAATTTATTCCCTAACTAACTTAATTAATTCCTAAGGTAACTTGGCCTCAAATTATTCCATTATTATTAATTTAATACTAGAACCCCATGGGTTGGAGTGGTTAGTGTTCTGATCATGATGCTACCAAAAATGGGGACATGCCAACCCTCCTCTCCCAAAATTGCTTGTCCTCAAGCATAATAAAATCCAACTGTACATGAATACAACCACTAATTCACTCAGTATATGCTCATGGATAACTAAAGTTGTAATTTTCAACCCAACTAAGCACCAATGACCATCATTCTTATGTTGTACTACTATGATTACAAACTTTCCATGAAATCTCCCAACATATAGCTCCATCACCATCCAACCATGCACTTAGAGTGAAAACTAATCACAACTAGTACTAGGATCCCATTGCTTGTACCATTTCCCTCTATACATCAATGAAATATGAAGAAATTCATCAATTCCTGGATTCCATTATCTATTCTAAAAAGCCCCAAATGTACTTTCCACTTGTGGAAGATTATCATTCCAAATAATTCCAGGGTCCCATTGTCTCAACTGCATCCTCCAAAACATCACAACCAACAGAAATAACCTATCATCAAGAAGGAGGTTAGGATCATACCACCACACTAAAAATTGATCACTCCCCATGCAAAAATGAGCCTCTTTGAGACTCTCCCACCAAGCATGTAACTCCTCAATGTGGGGCCAAATCATATCGAGTCTCTCCAAAATATAAGAATCCATGTGCAAGATAGCACTGAAACTCACATCACTGCTACTACAAAGAAATAGGTGGTTTTCCCATGTCCATCCATGTATATGAAGAGATTCATATAGAATCCATATATGCTCATGATACTAACAATTTTTTTTTGATGTGTCTAATGAATCTCCATTGATGCAAGCAATATGTTTACCCTCTGAGGCACACATCTCAACCATATGTATAGGAACCCAATCAATGTATAAACAATCTCTCTTGATGATTGATCCAGGTGAGAAGCAATTAACTACTACTGGTGTAATTTTCAAACCATATGGATTGACCATCAATCCATCAACCATAAGAGTGGAGGTATCAGGTTCCTCTTGTATCACCAATAAATTGAATCCTTTCACCCAATTTTCATCCCCATGTGATGCGGCTAAAATAGAAGTGTGGGGTGAAGAAATGCAAACCAAACCTCTGCAATACTCATCCATAAAGATAATGTATTCACAAATTCCTCCATTGGTTGGATCAACGAAAGTTATATCACGTGCCTCCTCCAAAATTGTGCAACAATTTCTGAAAGGAAACTCATAATCTCTTTGGAAAAATGCAAGTGCTTGGTATTCATCCTTATTGAATTCAAATTCTTCAATAACATATAAATCCAAATGTACCTCAGGTGCTACCATCACATGGAGTTCCTCCTTTGGGACATGGATGAAATCAACCATATGGAAATGAATGTTTGAAATGTAGGAGGTGGAGGGTGATCCTTGCAACCTCTCATGAAGTTGCTCAATTTAATTCTCAAATCCTTGAAGTGCAATGTGAGTACTCTTCAAATAATCTTTGGTGGAATCCAACTATAGAGTGATATTTCTAATATTCTCATCATCGCTTACTAATGTTCCATTATACAACTCAAAAAGTTTAAGTAAATGACCTCTATCAGAAAGCAATTGAAAAACATCACCTCTTAGTATTGCTATTGCTTCCTAAATGTGCTAAAAATATTTGATGGAGGGTTTCTCCTCCATTGATCCAGTTCTTGAAGAATAGTGAGACACCAATGCATAAGTTTCATGGAGAATCATTAGGGACTCTTTTATATTCCCCTCACTCATCTTCGAGGGACATGCATGGAAGTGAGGTTCTTGAGGATGAACCTCCTCTTCTTCTTCAATGAGATCAACTTTACCATGTAGTTCAAGTGGTGACTGAAAATTTGATCCAAGAAATTTTTTTGCTGCTACAAGCTCTTCATCTTCATTCTCAAGGGAAATTGTGCTTGAAAATTTTTCTTCAAAACTTATCTCTATGTCACACATATAGATAATTGAGCATCCATTTGTAGGTTCTCTTTCATGCATGTATAGAGTGTCGCTTGTCTCTCTGGATTTTCCTTGTACAATATTGGTGGTAGGGTCAAGGGAATGAACACCCTACTCTTTTGTTGCACAACCCTCATCAGTAAGGATTTAAATAATGTATTCTAATGGATGTAATGCAAGTTTCACTTGCTTGAACATGGCGTTTACTTCTTTTGGTTCACCACTTAGAGAACTAGGAGGCTCATCACTCCTATCTTTGGTGACTAGGAATAATATCTCCAAGTCAATCAATGTCTCATTGACAACACAATGTGTGATTCCACATGTGAAATCTTCCATCATGTGGGTATCATGCATGCCCCCTTCCAATGATTCAACTTGATCACTTCATTCATCCTTAACACCAAATATTTGAGCCTTGTTATCATGAAAAATTCGCACACCTGCGATAATTTCATGATTCACATAGTAAGATATGATCAACATACAACATGAACGTAGAAGAATGAAACTTCACAATATATGAAGTGAATACTCAACCCAATATATCCCCAAAACAACTGAAAACCAAAACAACTCTGGTTAAAATATGGTTACTAGTGCTACAACATGAGCCTCCAGAACAACACTCATGCTATAGTGAAAAATTTCCTTCTATACCCATGCTACTGACATAAATGGTGGTATCTCACATGCCAATGGTGCATTGATGACTCAAGAAAGCTCCACTTACCCATTTGAATTTGAATTTGGCCTCTCACATGCTTTGTTTTCTTAAATGGAAACTTTGTGTACTTGTAATCTCAAACCATGAATCAATGGGTTCACACTGTGATCTTGTTATTTCTTGGACACTTCTTCACCTATAAAAGAAAGACATGGGCATGCTATTTGTAAGAAATATTTGGAATCGAATTTATGCTGTAAGAATTAGGCTTGAGCTCTCATCTTGCTCACCCTTTTCCCCAATTTCCAAGCATTTCTAGAGATTCCTTGGCGCATTCCCTCAAGGGGAAAGTGTTCCTCTAATTTTACATTGGTTCATTAACCACACTTCAAATATTTGTTGGACAAGGATGACCTCCCTTAGTATGAATGTTTTCCTCCATTTGGAGATTACCTATCCAAGATGTTGTATTAGCTTGACCATTGGGAAATATGCCAGTAGTTTGGATTATAGTGATTTGTTGAAACAATTTTATCAACAGGAGTTCACTTCACACTGCTATCAAGAACCATTGACATAGACTCTCTAAACATCGGCCTGAAAAGGTTTTATCCTTCCCAGAAACACCTTCATAACAGACGCAGTCCCACTCGAGATGTTTGAGGGAGGGATATAGGAACCAAGTTTCCACAATGTGAAGAGGACTCACCTTATATTCTACCCAATTTCAATATCACCCAGAAATCTAGGATCACAACAAGATACAATGTAATCACACTAGTGACCAGATCTACTTATCATTATGTTTCACAATCACATTAACCCATATTCATATAAAAAAAGACTATAATCATTATGATTTACATCCGCATTAACCCAGAATAAGATCAACAAAAATATCAACATACATTAAAATAACAAGTACTGCGGTACTTCACATCATTCATATAAAATTAAAGGAAAATGCCCAGATGTAGCACAATCTTTCATCAATTCATATCAACTTATCTGATCCATCGCATATCAACACAGATCCAATCCAATAATGCAGAAAAGAAGCTACACAAACATAATCCATACCAAAACCATCCTTAGATATAACACAATCCATGAGAAAAAACATTACAACCCAAAAGATAAAAAATGACGATCTCTCCAATTCAATTCATCAGAACGAGTCTTCATACAATCGATCCCTAAGATAGCTTGCCACAAATAGTATAATCATCCTTGCAAAAAATATTGATTGATTTATAAGCTAAGATAATCGTCTTTATCTCTCCTCAATATTTACAATCCTAATTCTCCTCCTCTATTGTTGAATTTTGTCCTTGTCGACGCCCTCCTTTTCGATAGTGGTACCACACTTTGTGCTCTCCAACCCCATGCCAACATGATTGTTGAAGTTTGCATACTCTATCAGTCTTGGTTATTTCATTTAAGTTTTATTATTTATATTTGTTTTTCTTTGTTTTCTTCTAACAATATAATGTAGTATCATTTGGGGTCATCAAAATGCATCACACCCAAACAAGGGGATTGATACTTAGGCCTTGTTTTATCCTACAAGGCCTAGCCTCATCCCAAAGTGGGAAGCACTCTTGTGCATTATTTACCACAACAGTATTAATGGCGACTCACTCCATTCTATTCTTGTTCATTTTTCTTTGTTTAGGTTGTTTATTGTAGTGTAGTTAATTTATGATAACTTGTGTCCTGTAGGTGAAGAGGATCCTACCCTCCATTCCCAAAATTTGGCTTCCATTTGGAAGTTCCAATCAGTTTACATAGTAGAGTGTCTCCCATCAATTCTAGGTTGCTACAACGCTGTATAATTTACAAAAATGCATTGTCAATGCATTTCAATAGACTTTTGACCACATAGTTTCTTTGTTACGATTTGACACGATCTTTACTCACTGTCCCCATGCTACATCACTCCAATGAGACTTTATTCCACGCTGCAAAGCGACTATAAAGTTTATTTATGCATTGTTGCTCATTTATTTTTCTTTTATCTGTTTGTTCAACAATCTGAAAACCACTAGCTGCTCACTAATTAACTAGGAACTAATTTACTACTAATTGTTACCTGTTGTATTAGTAATTATACCACATAGACTAAGCTTAGGGAGAAAAGGGGTCATTCCCCCTCGAAATTAACTTAGGTAACCAACTTTGAGGCACCCCAAGGACCTCATTGCTGTCACTAGTGTTCAAGGTTATATAAAATTGTTGTTTTTTCTTTGAACATCCTTAGCTTAAAGTAGTGTTGCATCGACTATATGCACGCAATAAAGGAGCTAAATCCCCTTTCCTTCCCAAGTATGCTCTTCACGATATTTGTAAATCAGAAAAGGGAGTGAAGGGTAAGATATCTCCTATGCACACATATCATTTAATGTTTTGCAAGCATCATTAGTATGTTTAGAGTTCAAACTATAATCATTTTGTTTTGATCACTTCACTTAACTGCAACAACAATATTTTTTTTCATCATGTGTATTCCCAATAGCACACACTAAGGGATCTAAATATTCTATCCAAGAAAGTATGCTCTTCATGATTTCTGTGAATAAGAAAGGAATGAATGAATGAAACACCTCCCTTACACTCATTTAATTCAGAACAAAATCCTTAAAAGCCACCATTTTAAGATGCTAACCAAATCAAATCTTCCACAGGAGGTCATAAAATAATATTTTAGCTCAGTAGGATGAATGGGTTAAGCATCCAAACAATATCCAACAACTTAGTTTCATTAGGCATATTTTTGAAACATAACATTGTTGTCTTCTAGGGTATTTTTAATCATTGCTACAAGAAAGTGTGGTAAATCCCATATCTGATACGTGTACCATGACCAAGGAGGTAAAATTCGAGGTAGCGGCTTCCCTGCTCTCCCCTATGAGGCACTCACCTTGTTGTTAGGGAGACGACAATATACTGCCTAATCCTAATTGCCAATCCGCACTTGATGCAATGTAATTATAATGGAAAAACTTGGGATACTGCCAAGGAACACTTGGGAGTGCAAGTGATTCTTGATTTCAGCTATTTCCATTGGGGCTTGTTTCTAAGTCTTCTTGATTGGAACATTGGACCTATCACTGGTAGAAATGGATGTTTGTTATCTCCATTAGTCAGTTGGTGATTGGATTCCACTATCACCATCAATTGTGATTTTGGGTGGCCCATTTACATTTGAGAGGAAGAACGTTAGGCATTTGTAGGGAATTTATACTCTTTCTTTTCTAAATTCAAGCTCATTTAAACTTGTAATTTAAAAATAACCAACATGTGGAAACCATCACAGTAAGCCATGTTATATTTTTATCAATTATACAAAATGATATTAGGATCTTATCTGAGAGAATAACATGCACAACAATCAATCACAAGAGACAATAGACAAATAGATTTATCCTCAAGGAAACCATAAAGGAAAAACCCCACAAATTCCTCAGAGATAGAATGAGAACCAATGGCAGCAGTAAAACCCAAAGATAGAAAGATGATCTCCAACAACTGTTCTCTATCTCACTTGTGTGAGCTCCTCTTCTCTCACCTATGCGCTATAGATGGGTGAGTGCATGTATCAAATAGAGAGTCTCACTCTCTATTTATACTAGTTTCCGACTTGACAATTACTTACTAGGGCTGACTTCTCTGGGAGAGTCTAATAACCCTAGTGCCCCATAACTATGGGGACTTTGCCCCCTGATCAACAAGGAGGGTTAACCTCTATGACTTTACATGAATTAATTACATTAATGATTCTCCTGATAGGAACATTTGGGACCAATGAAATACAATATATGAAATATACAAGTGAATAGATTCTGAAGTTACAAATACATCAACATGCCATCTTAACTAGGAAGGTATTCTCTTGACACAATTCATCAGCATAAGTCTTCGTTAATGGATTATTCATCAAGGCTGGATCATCATTGGATCATCATCACTGGATCATCAACATAGGATCATCATCAAAGCTATATCATCATAAAAGTTGGGTCATCATTGGATCATCATCAACGCTGGATCATTACTGGATCATCATCATCATCATCAATGCTTCCATTATCTTGATCAAATGGTGCTATCTCTCAATTGTTCTTATCATAGGAAGTTCTACAGAGCCATCCCTTTTTCATGCTGGTTGTAGGCCTATCCTCCATGTAGGTCTTCATCAACAGATCCATCCCTTTTTCATACTAGATGTAACTTCACAGAGCCAATCCTTTTTCATACTGGATGTACCTCTACAGAGCCAGTCCTTTTTCATACTGGATGTAGGCCTCTACAAAGCCATCCCTTTTTCATGCTGGATGTATCTCTATAGAGCCAGTCCTTTTTCATACTAGATGTAGGCCTCTATAGAGCTAACCCTTTTTCATGTTGGATGTACCTCTACAGAATGAGTCCTTTTTCATACTGGATGTAGGCCACTATAGAGACAACCCTTTTTCATGCTGGATGTACCTCTACAGATCCAGTCCTTTTTCATACTGGATTTAGGCCTCTACACTTATATCTAACCATGGGAGGAACCAATCCTACCACCATGTCAGAAGGGCACAACACTTACATCTAGCCATGGGAGGAACCAATCCTTCCACCATGTTAGAAAGGCACAACACTTACATATGACCATGGGAGGAACCAATCCTACCACCATGTCAGAAAGGATCAACACTTACATCTAACCATGGGAGGAACCAATCCTGCCACCATATTAGAAAGGCACAACACTTACATCTGACCATGGGAAGAACCAATCCTACCACCATGTTAGAAAGGCTCAACACTTACATCTAACCATGGGGCGAACCAATCTTGCCACCATGTCAGAAAGGCACAACACTTACATCTGACCATGGGAGGAACCAATCCTACCACCATGTTATAAAGGCACATCACTTACATCTGACCATGGGAGGAACCAATCCTACCACCATGTTAGAAAGGCTCACAGACTCATCACTTCCCCTTGGAAGGAATCTCGATCTGGAGAACACCAAGATTCTCCTTGAAGTACTCAAACTTCACTTTGACCATTTCTAACATATAATTACATCAGGGTTGATTACGTCCAAGGATAACCTGCGAGCTTCACCAGGACCGATTACATTCGAAGACAACCTACAATTATTTTTACGTTTGAGCAACCTACAAGCTTCACCAGGATTTTATGCTCAAACAACCTGTCTCATCGACTATGCCAGAACTCCCTCTTTCAAGAGATCTCGATCTGTATCACATACTGGAGCTTCACTACTCCTCTTTGCATCATACAAAAATGCAAGTCATATAAATCAAATCAAATAGTAGTTTTCAAAAGAAACATACTACCTCCCAAATAGTCAAGAAAGTGGCAACATATTTTTCCTTGGCTGTACTCAGTGACACGCAGGAATCCTTCCTACTAAACCAAGAGATCAAACCTGATCTCATACTGAAGCAGCACCTCAAAGTTCTCTTCCTATAAATGGCACTTGCTTCCCAATACAAATACACATAACCCTCTAGGTTAATTTTCTGATTCATATCATACTTGAGCCCATACTTAACTGCACCCTTCAGGTACCCCACTGCATGCTTTGCAACCATCAGGTGAATATGTTTCAATGTGCTCACAACAAAGAAAATATCTGGTCTCATATTCATCAGGTACATTAATGACCCAATCATCTGATGATACATCATAGCATCAACTGACTCTGATGAAGCATCACTCAATAGCTTCAGGTCCGATGCCATAGGTGTGGCCATGGCCTTGCAGTCCATCATCCTGAACCTCTTCAGGATCTCCAATGCATACTTTCCTTGTCCAAGGGGGATTCCATCCACACTCTGCCACACCTCCTTGCATAGAAAGTAGTGCATCATACCCAAGTTTTTCATCTCGAACTTGGCAGCAAGTCTCCTTCTTGCAACTTTAATGAGTTCCTTTTTCTTTTAGGAACAAGTCATCGAATATAATAGGAGAATCAATGGTGTTTCACCTTCAACCTTGAAGTAAAGGTTGGAGTCTTCTTTACTCTTAGTAAATCCTAGAGCCATTAGTAAGTTGTCCATCCCGTTGTATCATGTCAAACCTTGAGATCTTCTGCAGTCACTCCCTCTAAAGTGAAGCATCATTCTCCCTTTGCCTTCCGTACTCTATGGATTGAAACATTCTGTACTGGAGTGACAAGTAGCTTCCTCTACTACTAATATTCTATGTATCCATCTAGGGTCACTGGATACCAAGATCCTCTATCTTGAACCTTTTAAAAAGTTCTTCTTGCACCCATTTGTGAGCTTGTCATCCTAAATAGGATTTCATCTTCAACCTTGTATCAAATGTTAATATCTTCATCACTCTAGGTGATCTTCAAGCTCCTCATGTATGTGTTATCCCATGGGTGCCTTCTAAACTCATACAAGGCCTTCTTTAATTTGCACACATGAGTCTGCTTGTCATGTCCCTTGACTCCCGGTGGCTGCAAATGTCTCTTTGTAGTCTATTCCTTCTTTCTGTGAGAAGCCTCGTGTTACGAAACTTGCCTTGTATCCCACGATGTTTCCATCTACTGCATACTAGATATATGTACTTCCCTTCAGGTCTTGATACTGCATCCTAGACATCATTCTTCTTGAACTAGTACTCTCCTTCCCTTTCTTCTTGGCTACTTCTTCATAGCTGGAAGGTTCTGCATCAAGGATGTTGCTCAACAGTGTCACATAACTGCATTGTGTCTGAGACCTCATGAAGTCTCGTCATACTATTCTTCATTTTGGATAATTTCTTGAACTGTCGTCACTTGTTCTTCTGAACAAGTCTCATCCTTCTTTTCTTGTAGGCGATTGTACATGATCTTTCCTATAAGTCAAATGCATTAGTTGTATGGTTATAAACATTTCATAAGGCATATTCATAATGGAAAATTATTATGCATAAATATATAATCATGCAACTATTTTAGCCAATACAACATTCATCCATATCATGAAAACTTTCTAGATTCCTTCCATCTCTACCATGACATCATTGAGATTGTGCACTAATCCAATATGTCAGCAAAGAGGTTTTATTCTAGATAAGTAGCAATGGATAGTTGTATAGCACCATGGGCTACTTACCCATAACATGCATATTAGTAGTATACTGTAATTAATGCAAACATTCTATCATGCATAACACATCAACTGAATATAAACAAATGCATAGCAAAATAATACAATGAAATGAAAATTGAATACTTATATTTATTTGTTTCGTGGGTAGAATCCTTCTTGAGCCTTCAGCTTCGTCATCTTCTTCATTCATAACAACATCGTTTCTTATCCAAATGCTAATATGGATAAGAGGTTCTTCAAGAGTTGAGTCCTTCAAATTCCTCATTGCTTGAGGGATCTTCCTTGGATGGTGAGAGGTTGATATTCAGTTGCTCCCATTTTCTCTTCTCCTATTTGAGTTGAGCTTCTTCTTGTGTGCACTCTTCCTAGATTCTGCTGAAGGTAATCACTTCCTTCTAGCACACATTCCTCAAATAAATAAATCCCATGATCTTGGGAGGCCATTCAAGGTGGTTATAGAAATATATTATTCTTCAAGGATCCAAATACTGATCCAAGCCAATTTCTTCAAGGATCACGAAGTTCCTATACTTCTTTCAATTTATATTCTTCCCTTCAAAATAGCTTGGCCAAGGAATCAAACATCTCTTTAGGTGTCTTTAGGGAAGACACTAGAGGTATAAGGTGATCCTCTTGTCCTTGAACAAGTTCTTCTTATGTAAGGATTTAGCTTTATCTCCCTCTATAACTGGAACCTCTCCACTTATGTAGGTGTCCAATTCATTTCCTTCAAGAACCGGTGAGATCCTATAATTCCATGCTTGCAAGTTGTCAGCTTCACCAAGCTTTTCATCTAGCCAGTGTGATTAGTCATTTTGAAATGAGAACTTGAAATGTAAATAGAAAAATATTAGATCTTACCGATTTGAGGTGTCTGTCCTGGTTTCGGAGCTGGCTGATCAAGGGTTTGTTAGAGAAATGCTAATTTTCAAAACTTGGAATCTTTCAGATCTGATTGGATAGAAATATGGGAGTCTTTAAGGTGATCTGTCCAATGTACTCCTTTTCTGAAATCAATGGAGGGAAGCTCCCTAAACAGGAAGCCCTACTTTTCCAATTTCTTCTACAGAAATGCATGATATTGTTTCTACGGTATATTAAAAAGTACAACTCCTCTATGTCTGAAATTTTGTATTGAGGTAGCCTCATCTATCCTCTATCCAAAACCATAGGTGTGAGCAGAATTGGTTTCACCAATTGGGACTTATGAGAGATTTCCCAAGGTGACTACTTTCAGGACTGTTCAACATAGCGAACTTGTACAGACTACCACGTGTCACTGTTTCGTCATCAGGGTCTAAAACTTTTACGATAAAAAGTACAGTTTGTTCCCTATCTAGAACATCTTTCGAAATTATATTTGGACCTTTGTATCCCGAGATATAGAAATTCTCCCAAGGTTTCTTGTTTAGGGATGAATCCTGGGAAAGGATGGAACCCTGATTTGGAGGAATCATATATCCTAGACTATAGTGAATATGAGGCTAAAAGTTTTACACTGGGTAAATAGGGATTTATATTCAGTCTATGAACATTTCAACTCCTTATCCTTCTTCAATCTTGAGATATAGCGAATATACCAAAACTAATAGTTTTAGTATTTTAGGGTTTTCTGGTCCGGGGTCAAATTAGGGTTTGACTTTCCCAGAGTTTACCCAACAAAAAAAATTGAACTTGGTCTCTAAACTTCGAATTTGATGAGGAGAGAAATCATATGCTGGGATCACTCAAAAATTCATCTTTGGTGAAAATCCCTAATTTCCCCTAGCAGTGACAGGTCAAAAACTGAGTGCCCGGAATCAAATTCTGCTTCGACAGGAAGATGCATCCTTCAATGGAGAGTCTTCCTAGCCTCCTTTTTCTGAGGGATTGTGGAGAGAGAGACAAAAAGCAAGAAGCCCTAGCTTCTACAACTGCACAGTGTCTTCTTCTCAGGTTAGCTTTGATACCATGTTATATTTTTATCAAATAGACAAAATGATATTAGGATCTTATCTAAGAGAATAACATGCACAACAATCAACCAAAAGAGACAATATACACAAATATTTATCCTCAGGGAAACCATAAAGGAAAAACCCCGCAACTTCCTTGGAGATAGAATGAGCAGCAATAAAACCCAAAGATTAAAGAAAGATGATCTTGAACTGTTGTTCTCTCTCTCAGTTGTGTGAGATCCTCATCTCTCACATATGTGCTATAGCTTGGTGAGTTTATGTATCAAATAAAGAGGCTCACTCTTTATTTATACTAGTTTCCAACTTGACAATTACTTACTAGGGCTGACTTTTCTGGGAGAGTCTAATAACCCTATTTCCCCACAACTGTGGGGACTTTGCCCCTCAATCTGTTAGTGATTGAGAAAAATATGAAGAAACTTGAACTTTAAAAATTTAATCCATAATAAAAGTGCATATAAATCTCATCAATAATCCAAAGACATAAATCAAACCTTGAGAACACAGGATATACCTTGGTAAAACCCTCTACTGATTCAGAGGATAAAAAACCCAACAAACAATCTTAGAGTATGATAGATTAGTAGCAGAGAATGATTACAACACAATAGCATATTTCTTTCACTGAGATCACCAGAGAGAGGATATCGAATAGAACATTGTATCTAACTTGCCAAGTGTGTAACACTTTAATAACAAGTCAAATTAGGTTTTACAAAAAAAAATAGAATGGTTGCATGTAGCAACAACTTGTTAACACTTTGAACATTGATCCATATTCAATCATGCGCCCCCATAATCTGGTGTCAAGCCTTCACTCCATAATTATCTCCCACAAGAAGATATGTTCCTTCCATTAATTAACTAACTCTAATTGAGTTGTTAACTGAGCTGAACAGAATGGTACTACATGCAACTGAATGGAATTGAGTGTAACTGCATACAACTGAGTGTAACTGAACTGAATTGAATGTAACTGAACATAACTAAATGTAACTGAATAGAATTGAATGTAACTAAATAGAACTGAATGTAACTGAACAGTAACCGAATGTAACTAAACAGTAACTAAATGTAACTGAGCATAACTAGTGCTTCTTCATCAGTGTTTATTTCCAACAATCACTTGCATAAATTAAGGAGTTGATTCCTTAATCAACTGAACTTTTTTACCATAACTAATACTCAACTGATATCTAATCAATTCGAGTTTACTTGGTGGAAACATACGCAATTCAAGTTCTCTCTCTTTCTCTGTGCTTATATTAAATATCTCTGCATGGTCCATGTGTGTTTTCATTAATTAATCATATCATACTCATGAGATCGTTTCTGAACCTATGATCATATGTATTTCCCCAGGTCATATAGTCATATTCTAAAGTAAATCACTCTAGGGGTAGCTAATCCCTAAACAAGACTTTGTAGTACATGTTGACCATGACTAGCCATACATCACATAGTATATCTACTTTACATAGTAAAGTACACCACTTCACAACATGAGGATATTCGTAGGACTACACAAACCTACTGTCCACCTCAATCATATGAGTATATTCGTAGGGCTACATAAGCCTACTGTCCACCTCAATCATATGAGGATATTTGTAGGACTACACAAGCTTGCTGTCCACCTCAATCATATGAGGATATTTGTAGGACTACACAAGCCTACTGCATCACCACCTCAATCATATGAGGATATTTGTAGGGCTACACAAGCCTATTGTCCACCTCAATCATATGAGGATATTCATAGAACTACACAAGTCTACTGCATCACCACCTCAATCATATGAGGATATTTGTAGGGTTGCACAAGCCTACTGTCCCCCTCAATAATATGCAGATATTCGTAGGACTACATAAGCCTAATGTCCACCTCAATCATATGAGGATATTCATAGGACTACGCAAGCCTACTGTCCACCTCAATCATATGAGGATATTCATAGGACTACACAATCCTACTGTCTTGATATTACTCACAAGACTTTACAACATCACCACCTCAATCATATGACGATATTCATGTGTCGACATAAGCCTTTGAATTTCTGATTTATTGTTGACTGTTGATTATTTCAGCAAAAACCAGTGATTGAGATGATCAAACTGAACTTTTTTGAGTTTTCTTTCTATTTGTTTTCTCTTTTGAAGTCATTTTTATTCCTTTCAGACATTGCAATAGTTTAGGTTTGGCGAATTTTGGGTTTAGGGTCCTCTTGTTATGTATGTCGAGTTTACTTTGTTGAAATTGTTTTACCGTCTTAGTGTTTAGAAACTTTTCAGTGCAATGTACTACTGATGATCATCTTTATGAATCGTATTATCCAGGTTTTTTGGCACCATGTACAATAGGTTATGATCATTTTTACTACGGTTATTATCCAAAATGAGGGCTGCACTGCGATATTAAGAATGACGGCTGCACTGAATATATATGTAATTATTAATTTGTTAAATTTGAACAGTTACATTTGAATGGTAATCTGTATTTGTAAAATTGACCCTTTTTTAATAGCAAAACGATAAATTTTAGATGTATCTTTTTGGAATGGTTTTGACACAATTCATGTAGAATTTTGAACCGCTCCTTGTTTTATTTGAGAACATGGTTGCAAATAAAATTTAAGACAATACAAAAATGTAAATGCTATGATCAGAACTCATTTTCAAGGGATACAAATAATAAAACAAGGTAAATGTTACAAGCATTTAATGTCAATGAGTGTGTTCTTATTGTGTAACCATAAAATATTTATGGTTCAATTAGATGTAGATGATGAACTTTGTTGTTGGGTTAATTTTTTAAGCTTCCATATGAAGATAGACCTCCATATACTATGAGGGATAAGGTGAAAAGTGTTTTGCCATCTTCATGCTCATGTTTCATTGAATGAAAAGGCTGTGCGGTGCACTTTCATATATGAAGCTCGATGAGTGTGAAACTAATGCCAAGTCAGTGGAATTGTTTTAGAATATTCATGAAATAAATAATGGGGATAATATCACCCTTGACACATTTGTGAAGCTACAATTGTTGTATTTTATCACCATCACTATTCATGCAACCTAATGTTCTTGTTTTTCATCCCCCTATTTTCAAAGTTTTGAGTATGTGCATGAGTTATTTTTATAGCACACCAAAAAGACTAACATGCCAATATATGCATGAGCTATTTTTTCAGTGCACCAAAAACACCAACATACCAAGATAATCAATGCATCAAAATGTATCATTAAGTCATGTCTCCATATTATAAATAGTTGTAATTTTTCAAAACTACTTTATTGTCTTTTTGAAACTCATATATAGGAATGTAAGATGAGTTTATGGTTGGCATGTATGAGCATGCTGAAATAGTTTAGAGTTAGGGTTTGAATATCTTCTTTAGTGCACATAATATAAGGATATTGCATGAACCTATCTTTTGACTATGACAGGGTTTCCATTGTAAAAATTTTGTGAATATAACATGGATGAATCTTGTTTGCACCCAAACAAAAGGAACTAATAAACTCATCTTACCAGGATAATCAATGCATCAAAATGTATCATTAAGTCATGTGTCCATATTATAAATAGTTGTAATTTTTCAAAACTACTTTATTGTCTTTTTGAAACTCATATATAGGAATGTAAGATGAGTTTATGGTTGGCATGTATGAGCATGCTGAAATAGTTTAGAGTTAGGGTTTGAATGTTTCTTTAGTGCACATAATATAAGGATATTGCATGAACCTATCTTATGACTATGACAAGGTTTCCGTTGTAAAAATTTTGTGAATATTACATGGATGAATCTTGTTTGCACCCAAACAAAAGAAACTAATAAACTCATCTTACCAAGATAATCAATGCATAAAAATGTATCATTAAGTCATGTGTCCATATTATAAATAGTTGAAATTTTTCAAAACTAATTTATTGTCTTTTTGAAACTCATATATAGGAATGTAAGATGAGTTTATGGTTGGCATGTATGAGCATGTTGAAATAGTTTAGAGTTAGGGTTTGAATATCTTCTTTAGTGCACATAATATAAGGAGATTGCATGAACCTATCTTATGACTATGACAAGGTTTCTGTTGTAATTTTTTTTTGAATATTACATGGATGAATCTTGTTTGCACCCAAACAAAAGGAACTAATAGAACACACTTTTCCTACATTAGAACACACTTTTCAAAGGGAACTAATGATTTAAATGTCATGGAAACCCTTTAGACATGATAAATACAAAGAAACGGAAATAATATTTTCAAATAAGGAAATGTAGTTCACTATAATTTATATCTAGCATGGTGGAAGAATAGGCTCATCAATACTATGAGTTAATCATCTATAATCAAGAACTATTGATAAGAAAAATAGACTATTGGTTTTAATGATCGTAAAATCTTAAGGTTACATGGTAATGGATTTTTTTATTGAATATATTAGCACTTTGAGCTTTAACGAAACTTATAATCAAGAACTATTGAAAATATAAATACACTATTGGTTTTAATTCTGGTAAAATAAGGTTATGGTAATGGATTTTTCTATTGAATATATCAGTACTTTGAGCACACAAAACTTAAGTAATTTTGAGGAAGGTCAAAGAGGGAGGTTGCTAAAATTGATATCATTGTATGTAACCATTCTATTTGTAGAAAAAAATATTAATGAAAATGAAACCAGATGCAATGGAGGTGTAATCATTAATGTTCTTTCATTTTTTTCTCAATCCAACTTATTTTCATTACATGTAAATGCCCTCCATTTCTACATTAAATAAGGTTGTCTTCACATAAAGTTGAAAAGAATGTTTCAATATATTATACTCCTTTGCTCTAAGTATTTCCCTCTACATGTGAACAATAACAATGAGAAAGATCTTCTCTTAGTTTCAAGAATTATATATATATTCTCTACTGATGAGGCCAACCACATGAAGGTGGAAGCTCATTTGGCCCCTCCCACCCACCCACACTAGAATCAAAGAACAAAAATTTGTCAACCTTGATGTATTTTTTATTCATATGAAATGTGCTAGTGGCATATTATCAAGAATGACAATATGATCTTCTATTGACAATTTCCATTATCGATGCTTGGAATTTTTCCTACTCTTCACTTCCTTCAACTGAAATCGGGATGCTATGACCAAATGAATGTATTGAGAACATATAACATCTGACTCGTAGGCTTGAAAAATAATATGGTCTTTACATTTCCTTACTTCTGCAAAGAAATGTCCCATTATAACCATTGAACCCACACCATGCGTATAATTTGACGGATCTTTAAATTCTTGCATCAACGTGATTTTTGACCTAGTGCATCTCAATAAATAATAATGCACTTTTTCTATATTATCTACCAGTGCAATGATAGCAAATACATCACCTTCTATAACCAAATCAGAAACACTGTCATAATCTTTGTCAATCACAAGGGCTTCATTAATGTGCTCTACATCACTAATATTTTCAAATGGGGGAAATGGTGTCAATTATTGGTGTCTCCATGGTTTCACAAATTTGTTAGTCTGGTGTTGACACTTGTCCAAGGACTCTACATCATCAATACATGCAAGACAAAACCAAGAGTACTTTCGTTTCTCGATTGCATGTATATTTGCCATTTTCTTACTCCTAATGGAGTGTAAGCCCCTTGTTTTCGGGATTGTAGTACAATTATGTGGCATTAATCTGTCAACATCACCCATTGCAATATTCCAGAAAAACCTTCTCACATTACCCATCCTTTCATTGAATTCATGGCTCAAATTTTGTTTACACCAATTAACAACATCATTTGAATTTGCAAGGCATGAAGCAGAGTGATTCATTTGGTATCTCCTAAGTGCATGTTTCACGCAGGCCCCAACACCATCATGTTCTCCTTTTCCATGTCCCATTTCAAAGAAGCTCCATGTGTGGTGAACATCTGTATTTATATGAAGGCGAGATAACCATAAGAATGAGCATGCTGATTTAAATTGACCAGCACAACCATCTAACCACACCCAATGTTCTTTAAAAGTGATCTTTCATCTTAATAATTCTTTATAAAGCATACCAAAACAATGCTGGACAAAACATGTATCATGTGTACGATCATCACTGATGTAGAAGTGATACTCCTTAATCACTTCACAATTATTTTCATTGCTATCAAAACCATCAACATCAAGCTCTGCATTTCTATACATAATATGAACAAGTATAGATACTTGATCTGAATGATAATACTCACTCTGTATCTCCTTTTGCGGAGTGAAAGTCTAATTTTCAGCAAAATTGATAATGGATAATATTGTTCCTTTTCCAAATACATCTCGTGATTGCTTGAACTCTAAGTCATGCAATCATGCTGAGTGAGAGTGCTTGATATATTTATATATTTGATCCCTGAACAAATTCATAAAATCTGTCAAAGAGATATCACTTTCAACTAAATTAATCTTCTTGATGTTGATGTTGAATCTAACTGGAGTATAATCAACATATTCATATCTATTCCATTTCACAATGCGATTTGATATTTGAGGATTGTTTGCATCAATGTGGTAGTTAGCATTAAAAAGGGCCAAATCAGAACATTTCCCACATTTTTTACCCCCGACGCATTGTTTCTTATAGAATGCTTGATCATTCTCTCGTGCACATAGTATTTTAGATAC
Source organism: Pseudotsuga menziesii (assembly GCA_001517045.1). Lineage (NCBI taxonomy): Eukaryota > Viridiplantae > Streptophyta > Pinopsida > Pinales > Pinaceae > Pseudotsuga > Pseudotsuga menziesii. The sequence goes on from LPNX010785646.1 coordinate 393,473, forward strand.
AATTTCACGAACACTCATAGGAGGGGGATTATTTGGCCAACACTGCATGCCAGAATCTAGAAATGTCTCATAATATAATTCAAATTCTACATGGTATCGACAACAACATGTGTCACGAACAATGATGGGCCTGACATACCATGGTTTAAGATTCACAAATGTGCTAAGGGAAATCTTCACATCAACATTACTCTCCATAAAAATTTTGAACATTTCCACTTGAGTGATCTCTATTATGTGTTTGGCATGAGTTTCATAGTTTCATTTTGATATACAATGTTGCACAACATCCTTTTCATTTGGTACGACACGAGAGTTTAAATGCCAAAAATCTTTCACCCTGTCTCTCACATTATCTCGAAGTCTATCTTGATAAGGTTGCCTACAGATAACACCCCAACATGCAACTTCATCATCCTCATCTAATTGAACTCTAACGTTTTTATGCTTCCATAAACTTTTTCTTGATGTTTTTAACATTCTTGCAGTAGTAGAAAACAAACGACTATTTACAGTGTTTTTTGCCACAACCCCTGTTAGAATAGATTTATGAACAACCATGTAATTATGAGATCTTTTTTTGAAAGTGATGCAAGGACCGATGTCAAATTTTGTGATACAATCTCATTTGATTTAGCCTCTTTGACATTTTTAATTCCCAATAATGTCATTGCATTTCTTAGACATTTTCACTTTAACAACATATTTAACAATTGAGCTTGTTCTATGACAGAAATACCTTCAAAATATTCTTTGAATATCTTTTTTACTCTATAGTTGTTAATGTATTTGTAACTTCGGAATGTTTTCATCCGTATATCTTATGTATTGTACCCTGATGTTTATTCCGGGATGTGTCTATAATGTACTTGAGTCATGTCATGCCCCGATGTTCCTATCGAGAGGTTCTATAATGTAAACAAGTCATTTCAAGTCATTGTGGGAAACCCTCCTATTGATCAAGGGTTAAAGTCCCTACATTTTCGGGGCACTAGGGTTATTAGACTCTCCTAGGAATTTGGCCCTAGTAGGTTATTGTCAAGTCGAGAATTAGTGTAAATAGAGAGTGAGTCTCTCTATTAATCACACACTCACTCACACTCAGTTGTAGTGCATAGATGAGGAAGAAGAAGCTACTGGGGCTAGGAAGAAAGAGGCTACTGCTGTCAGGAGATCATCTTACTGTTTTGGGTTTTTACTTTTGGTGTCGATTCTATCTCTAAGGAAGTTGTGGGGTTTTCTCCATTTATGGTTTCCCCGAGGAAAAAAACTATGTTCATTGTCTCTTGTGTTTGATTGTTGTGCTTGTTATTCTCTCAGTTAAAGATCCTAATATAATGCTAGCTCTTAATGTTAAAAATATAACATGGTATCAGAGCTAACCTGAGAAGAAGACACTGTGCAGCTGCGGAAACTAGGGCTTTCTACTTTGTGGATATATCTCCATAGTTTTTTAGCAAAATAAGGCTGGACTAACTCTCCTACATAGGGTGCATCTTTCTATCGAAGTAGAATATGATTCTAAGCTTTTTCAGTTTTGGACCTGACACTACAACCGAAAATTAGGGCTTTCCATAGAAGTGGAATTTTTGAGTGAGGCCAGGCCTAGATTGATATCCTCCTAAAAATTGAAGTTTAGAGATCAAGATCAAAGCATTTGGATGGAAAGAACTCTGGAAAAGTCAAATCCTAATCTGCTCCTGAACCAGCACTGCAAAAATCCAGCTCCAAATCCAGATCTGACATCTTGACGTGGTAAGATCTAAATCTTTTGTATTTCCATTTGAGGTTCTCAGTTAAGATGTCTCATCATACCAAGCTTGATGAAAAGCTTGAGGGAGCTGATAACTTTCGAGCCTGGAAGTATAGGATCTCCATGGTCCTGGAAGAAAATGAGTTGGACTCTTATATCAATGAGGAGGTTCCAGTTCCAGAGGGAGATGAGGCTAAGGCCTTACACAAGAAGAAGTTGGTTATGGAAAAGATGATTATTTCTGATTCAATCAAGGATCACCTCATACCATAGGTGTCCTCCCTAAAGACACCTAAAGCTATGTTTGATGCCCTAACCAAACTGTTTGAAGGGAAGAACATAAACCGGAAGATGACTCTGAGAAACCAACTGAAGAATGTAAAGATCCAGAATGTAGAGACCATCCAATATTACTTTACAAGGGTCTCTCAGATCAAAGAACAGCTGGAAGCATTAGATGAAGAAGTGGATAATGCAGAGATTGTAATGACCACCTTGAATGGTCTCCCAAGATCATGGGACTCCTTTATTCAAGGAATCTGTGCAAGAAAGAAGTTATTCAAGTTCAACAGACTATGGGAAGACTGCTCTCAAGAAGAAGCTTGGATAGCAGCTCGAGAAGAAAAGATGGGAAGTGAAGATCAAGCTCTCACTGTTCACTCCAAGAAAAGTAGAAGAAGCTCTCATCACTCTAGAAGTAAGAACTTCCACCAAAGAGATAACACTAGAAAAGATTTATCTAAACTAAGATGCTATACATGTGATGAAAGAGGACACTTTGCCAAAGATTGTCCTAGAAACAAGATTAACTCCCATAAGAAGAAGGGAGACAAGAGAAGACATCATGCTCATGCTGTAGAGGATGATGAACCTTCCACAAAGAGATTCAGACAAGAAAGTGATGATTCTTCAAGTGATGAATAATATGTGCTGATCTTCGCTCTCACGAGAACTATCTCACAAGGAAGCAATGATTGGCTTATAGACAGTGGTGCTTCCAAACATATGATGGGATTCAAAGAATCTTTTGTGAAACTATTTGAACATGACTCACCTCACAAGGTGAAACTTGGGGCTGACTACCAGTATCCAATAAAAGGTAGTGGGGAATCCTCCTATAAGCTAGACTCTAGAAAGTCTATGAAGATGCAATATGTATTGTTTGTACCAGGACTAAAGAAGAATATCCTCTCCATATCTGCATTAGATGCAAAAGTCATGAGGGTTTCATTTGTAGATGGCCAAGTTCTCATGTGGCCAAAGGGAAAGACTTTTGATGATGTAGTAGTGATTGGGGAACAAGAGGGAGGTCTATGCAAATTGAAGGGCCATCTAGAACAAGCTTTAGTCCATGACATAGTAGAGTCAAATGAGCTTTGGCATAGAATGCTTGCACATGTGCATTACATAGCACTACCACTTGCAAGCAAAGTTGTTGAAGGTCTTCCAGACATTCAATCAAAACATGATGGAGTCTGCAAAACAAGATGAATTGTTCAGCAAGTGAAAGGAATTCAAAGCCTTGATCAAGAACCACACAGAAAAGAAGATCAAGAAATTTCGATCAGATAATGGTGGATAATTCACTTCAAATGAATTCAAAGCATTATGCAAAGATTCAGAGATTAAGAGGGAGTTAACTATTCCATATAATCCAGAACAAAATGGGGTTGCAGAAAGGAAGAATAGAATGATCATGGAAGTTGCAAGGGCTATGCTTCATGATCAATATCTTCCCATGCATCTATGGGTAGAATCTACTAGAACAGTGGTGTATGTACAGAACCGTACTCCACACAGAGTACTTGAGAACAAGACACCTAAAGAAGTCTTTTTTGGAAAGAAACCAGAAGTCAGCCATCTCAGAATATTCGATTGTCCAGTGTACATACACATTCTGAAAGAAAAGAGGACAAAGTTAGATCCTTCAGGAAAGAAGGGTATATTTGTCGGATACTTTGAAAGCTCGAAGGCTTAAAGAATATACTTCCCAGGATTCAAGAAGATCGATATTAGCAGGGATGTAACATTTGACAAAGACTTAGCTTACAACAAATCCAGAAAGAGACTTGCTGAAGAACCTGAAGAAATAGAAGCACCCAGAATTCATGACACAACCATGAATAAAGAATATTAAGAAGAAAATTGGGAAATAGAAGAACCTCAAGAACCTGTAGATCCAACTCAAGAGAAGAATCCTCATAAGAGGAAACTTGCTTAGGTATGAGAAGCTATCCAAGGTGTAGAAAGATATGGGGCTCCAGAAGAGAATCACAAAGAAAGAAAGAGAACCAGGTCCTGCTCTGGTTATGTAGCCTTATTATGTGATTTCATCGATAAAGAACCTTCCAATTATGAAGAAGTGGCAAAACATAAAGAATGGAAGGATGCTATGATCGAAGAGTATCAATCAATCTTGAAGAATGATGTTTGGGATGTTATCCCAAGACCAAAAGGGAATTCTGTTGTAACTTCTAAATGGACCTACAAGATCAAGCATGCTGTAGATGGTAGCATAGAAAAATATAAAGTAAGATTTGTGGCTTGTGGCTTCTCCTAGAAAGAAGGAATAGATTATGAAGAAACTTTTGCACCTATAGCCAGATACACTTCCATCAGATTAGTACTTGCTCTAGCTATAGTAATGAAATGGAAGACACACCAGATGGATGTCAAGACTGCTTTCTTGAATGGTGTAGTGAAAGAGGAAGTGTATGTGGAGCAGCCACTCGGTTTTGAGACACATGACAGGGAATCTCATGCGTGTAAATTGAAGAAAGCCCTGTACGGTTTGAAACAGGCACCTAGGACATGGTACGGCATAATTGACAGCTTTCTATCCAGTTTGGGCTTTACTAAGAGTAAAGCAGATTCCAACCTTTACTACAAGGTTGAGGATGGAAACCCAGTGATAATCCTACTATATGTAGATGATCTTTTTGTAACATGTATGGATGGGTTGATTACTAATACAAAGAGGAAGCTTGTTGTCGAGTTCGAGATGAAGGACTTGGATATGATGCATTATTTTCTAGGCATGGAGGTGTGGCAGAATGTAGATGGAATTTCCCTGGGACAATGGAAATATATAGTAGAGATCCTGAATAGATTTGGGATGATGGACTGCAAGGCCATGACCACACCTATGGCATCAAACCTGAATATATTGAGTGATGCTTCATCAAAAGCGGTTGATGCTACGATGTATCATGAGATGATTGGGTCTTTGATGTACCTGACGAACACAAGACCAGATATTTGCTTTGCTATGAACACCTTAAGCTAGTTCCTGACAGGTCCAAGACATGTTCACTTAATTTTTGCAAAGCATATTCTGAGATACCTAAAGGGTACAGTTGATTATGGGCTAAAGTATGAGGCGAATTAGAAGATTAAACTGGAGGGTTATGTTGATTCAGATTGGGCAGGCAGTGCCATCGATTGGAAGAGCACTTCAGGGTGTTGCTTCATTATGGGATTAGGTGTGATCTCATGGTTTAGCAGGAAGCAATCCTGTGTGGCACTGAGTATAGCTGAAGCAGAGTATGTTGCATCCTGTTCAACTAGTTGTGAGGCAGTATGGCTGAGGAAGCTACTGTCTGATTTATTTGATCTCTAGTTAGATGCTACTTGTATATATTGTGACAACCAGAGTTGTGTGAAGTTGTCGAAGAACCCAGTGTTCCATGACAAGTCGAAGTATATTGAGATCAAGTATCACTATATCAGGGATATGGTGCAGAGAGGAGCAGTGAAGCTCTAGTATGTTGCAACGGACGAACAGATAGTTGATGTGTTGACGAAGCCATTAGCTAGAGTGAAGTTTGAGTACTTCAGGGAGAATCTTGGTGTTCTCCAGATTGAGGTTCCTTCCAAGGGGAAGTGATGAGTCCGTGATCCATTCTGACATGGTGAGAGGATTGGTTCCATCCATGGTCAGATGTAAGGGCTGAGCCATTCTGTCATGGTGAGAGGATTGGTTCCTTCCATGTCAGATATGAGTGCATGGCCATTCTGATGTGATTAAGGGATGTGTTCCAACTTGATCAGATATAAGGACTGATGCCATTCTCTGGGAGAATGGAGACACCTGGTCAGTTACCAGGAACCCTCAACCTGGGGTTGAGAGCCTTTCTAGCAAGGTTGCAGGATGTGTTCCTGCATGGCTATATGTAAGTGTACAACCTTTCTAGCAAGCTTGCAAGATGTGTTCCCGCATGGCGGGATGTAAGTGCAGAGCCTTTCTAGCAAGGTTGCGGGATGTGTTCCCGCATGGCTGGATGTAAGTGTAGAGCCTTTCTAGCAAGGTTGCAGGATGTGTTCCCGCATGGCTGGATGTAAGTGCAGAGCCTTTCTAGCAAGGTTGCAGGATGTGTTCTCGCATGGATGGATATAAGTGCAGAGCCTTTCAAGGTTGTAGGATGTGTTCCCGCATGGCTGGATGTAAGTGCAGAGCCTTTCTAGCAAGGTTGCAGGATGTGTTCTCGCATGGCTGGATGTAAGTGCAGAGCCTTTCTAGCAAGGTTGCAGGATGTGTTCCCACATGGCTAGATGTAAGTGCAGAGCCCTTATAGCAAGGTTGCAGGATGTGTTCCCACATGGCTAGATATAAGTGTTGAGCCTTTTCGATAGGGTTGTGGGATGTGTTCCCGCATGATCGGATGTGAGTGCTGGGCCTTTCTGATAGGGTTGTGGGATGTGTTCCCACATGGTCAGATGTGATTGTTGGGCATGCCTTTCTGACATGGTGTTGGATGTGTTCCTCTCATGGTCAGATGTAAGTGTTGGGCGGGCCATTCTGACTTAGTGTCAAATATAAGGGCTGAAGAAGACCAACATGGAGGCTAGGCCTACAAGCAGCATGAAAAAGGGATGGCTCTGTAGAACTTCCTGTGATGAGAAGAATCATGAGATAGCACCCGTGATGATGATCCAATGATGATGATATAGCAGTGATGATCGAGATCGAGTGATGATCCAGATCCAGTGATGATGATCCAGATCCAGTGATGATCTAGATCCGAAGATTAAGATGACTTGAAGATGAATATAACTTAAAGATGAAGATGACTTGAAGATGAATATGACTTGAAGATGACGAGGACTCGATGATGATCCAGATGATACAGAGAAGAAGACTTGTGCTGATAAATTGTGTCGATAGAATACCTTCCTAGTTAAGAGGGAGTGTTAATGTATTTGTAACTTCAGAATGTATTCATCTGTATATCTTATGTATTGTACCCCGATGTTTATTCTGAGATGTGTCTGTAATGTACTTGAGTCATGTCATGCCCCGATGTTCCTATCGGGAGGTTCTATAATGTAAAAAGGTCATGTCAAGTCATTGTGGGTAACCCTCCTATTGATCAAGGGTTAAAGTCCCCACAGTTCTAGGGCACTAGGGTTATTAGACTGTCCTAGAGAAGTTGGCCCTAGTAGGTTATTGTCAAGTCGGGAATTAGTATAAATAGAGAGTGAGTCTCTCTATTTATCACACACTCACTCACACTCAGTTGTAGCACATAGCTGAGGAAGAAGAAGCTACTGGGGATAGGAAGAAAGAGGCTACTACTGTCGGGAGATCATCTTACTATTTTGGGGTTTTACTTTTGGTGCTGATTCTATCTCTGAGGAAGTTGCATGGTTTTCTCCATTTATGGTTTCCCCGAGGAAAAACACTGTGTTCATTGTCTCTTGTGTTTGATTGATGTGCTTGTTATTCTCTCAGTTAAATATCCTAATATAATGCTAGCTTAATGTTAAAAATCTAACAACAGCGAGTTGATGATCAAGCATAGGAGATCCCATTTCCTCAATTTTACTTGAACCCATATTCTCCAAAAACGTACCGTTAATCACGATATTGTTGCAGCTTCTAATTAATCTCTGTGAATTGGTAAGTGTGGTAGGATGTTGTATGTTGGATGTCGACCCTGCATAAAAATAAATATATGAATTTAGCTAATTGTGAGTTCGTTCAAATCAAATATATACATACATACATACATATACACACATATATATATATATATAAGTTTATATATATTATATTTAAATAAAAATTATAAACATATATCAAAATTTATTTACTCACCAATCATGGGCTCAATATCGACGCTACGCATAGTTTTCTCCACATTTGTCATTTCCTCATCACCTCCATGCTCTTCATTTATTTCATCAATGTGTTACTTGACAATATGCATTCCTTCATCACCACAATGTGTGAGGTTCACATTTTGCATTTCTTCGTCATAGCCAAGTGCCTCCACATTTCTTTCCATTGCTCTATTTTCTCTTAACTTTCTCATATTTTCACGCTTTTTGTCCTTCCTTGCCTCTTCATCAATTTTGGTGTGATCATGTTTTTTCCCACAGTTCCTTCGATTTCCCATGTTCAAGGAATTAAAACCTAAAATCCAATGCATGAAAATATATGAGAATTGGGAGTTACATACATACATTGAAAAAAAGATAAGAACAAACCTAACAAGAGTAATATGCTAAGCACTATTGTATTAAAAACTTATAGGTACATGCCAAAACAAGGATTTGCACCAAAGAAAGTAAAATTACCTAGAAGTAGTCTCAAGAAAATGCCCACCATATTTAAATCATAGGTTAAAGAAAATGCCCGCAACATATTGTCAAGCTGTATGCTATTGATATTTCTACCTAAACATGATCTCAATTTGTATTAAGCATGTCTGATGAAAAACTTATGGATCTTCCAAAATAGGGTTTTAGGATAAATTTTTGAGAAAGTCCTGAAAATGACTAAGTGTTGGAAAAATGGCTCAAGTGGCCTTGGGAAAATGCTCACAATACCTAATGGGTTAATGATAAAAATAATTTTAAACTACCATGCTCTAGACTATTAACAAGGATATCTCTCCATAGTCTTATTTTTCACAGAAGGTGTTTGATGACAAAATTAATAGCCTTCCAAAACAGGGGTTCAAGTTGTTTTTAAACCAAAGTAGAAAATATGCCTAAGTGGCCTCAGGGAAATGTCTGCCATAGTTTGTGGGTGGAAGAAAATTATCGCACCATATGTTCATTGTGTAGATGGGTGTTTTTTCTACCTATCCACATCTTCATATCGAATTGAAAGTTCTCGAGGAAGAAGTTATGGATATGCCAAAATAGGGTTTCAGGATAAACTTTGGAGAAAGTCCTGAAAATGACTTAAGTGTTGGAAAACTAGCTTAGGTGGCCTTGAGAAAATGCTTGCTGTACCTAATGGGTGAATGATTAAAACAATATGAAACTACCATGCTCTAGCTTGTTAACAAGGATAGCTCTCCATAGTCTTAATTTTCACAGAATGTGTTTGATGACAAAATTAACATCCTGCCAAAACAGGGGTTCAAGTTGCTTTTACACCAAAGTAGCAAATATTACTAAGTGGCCTTAAGAAAATGACCACCATAGATTGTGGGTTGAAGAAAATTACCGCACCATATGGTCATTGTGTAGATGGGTGTTTTTTCTACCTGTCCACATCTTCAGATCGACTTGAAGGTTCTTGAGGAAGAAGATATGGATCTGCCAAAATAGGGTTTCAAGATAAACTTTGCAGAAGAAAGTCATGAAAATGACTAAGTGTTGGGAAACTGGCTCAGTTGGCCTTGAGAAAATGCTTGCTGTCATTAATGGTTGAATGATAAAAAAAATCCGAAACTACCATGCTCTAGCTTGTCAAGAAGGATATCTACCATGCTTCTAGTTTTAATAGAAGGTGTTTGATGAAAAACATAAGAGCTTGGCAAAATAGGGGTTAAAGAAAATAGCTTGATAAAAATAAAAATTTGTGGCCTGAAGAATAATGCGAAATCTTAGCAGATCTGAAAAATTTGATATGTGAATTCCCGACTGCAATATTGATATAATAACTCTCAGCTGAAAACCGCTCTACCAACTTTCAGCTGAAAAACGTCCTGTAAACTCTCGGCGCAAAAACGTTCTACAAACTCTTGACTGAAACATGTTGTGGAAACTCTTGGCAGAAAAATGCTCTACAGACTCTCAGCTGAAACACGCTCTGCCAACTCTCGATTGAAAAAATAGTTTACAACTTCTTGATTCAGATAGATAAAAGTTCTCTTAGACGAGAGATTATTTATACACCTCTCGGGCAAGAAGTTTGGAATCCCGTCGGAATCACCAAAGTTTAATTGTGGGCTCATAAAAAGATTCTCGAAGAAAACTCTCGGCCAAGATATATTTTATCTTTTCGTCCGAGAGTTTAAAATAACTTTCGGCAGAGAGATTTGCTTATGTCTGGGTTAGTTTTGGAGCGAAAATACATCTCGCCCGAGAAAATTTAAATCTCTCAGCCGAGAGGTTTTTAGTCAACATTTCCAGCACCATTTTTGCAGTTTTTAGAAATGTCCGGCTTTAGCAAGGTTGAAACACTGCAAAAAATGAGAATTACCTATCGGAGTTTATACCAGTAGATTCATCATTCAATCTACTTTCTCATCATATAATTTTTTTTTAATTTCATTTAGGATTTCTATTTTTGACGATTTTTTTACTAAACTTTATCATGAAAAAAAATAGTGACTTAAAAATTAGTGACAATAAAAATTCAATATCGTCATGAAGACGAAGCCAATTTCTTTTTTAAAAATCACAAGGTTGTTCCTTGCAATGTCCTCTTCAAAAGGGTGCTTTTAGTTTTTTTGATAAGAGTCACATTTGAAAGAAAATGAGACGACAAAACCATGTGTCAATAAGGCACTGTTTTTGGTATATATTATTTCGATAAATAATAAAAAATAGCGTATAAGTCGAAAAATCCTAAACATATAGTCCATGCACAACTGCAATGAGTGTCGATTATGATTATACATTTTGTTTCCCTAAAATAAATAACTATCTCTAAGGAAAAAGGAGGGCACAAAGGTCACTTATCATTCATACTTAAACTTTTAAAGTATATGTCGTTGGTGCCCTCCAAATTTGCCCCACTATATGTCGATAATTTAAAAAAAATATATGAGTACGTAGCTAATTCATTTCTCTAAAATATTTATGTTTACTTCAAGGTGAAATTCCTAAGGGAGATATCGGTTTGAAGGGGTTGAAGTTGAAAAACATACAATTTTGCAATTTGTTTTGTCAAAAAGCAATCAAAAGTGTTTCCCAACTTCATGTTTTCTCCCTAACATTCCCAATCTATAAAAAAAACATCTCGGTAAAGGAGGAAATCAATTCATTTATTTTGAAAAGTAGGAAGAGGTAATATTTCTTGATTCTTATGATCCTATAACATCTTATTTGGAGAATTTCATAAGTCCAGAGTTTTCTCCATTGTTTGATTTTGAGTATGGACATTAGTTTCATGACAAGTCGTTGATTTATATTGATGTTTATATTTTGTTGGTGTCCATTTAAGGAATCCAGTTAGTTAATCAATTTTTTTCATGGTTACACTGGAAAAGTGATTTTATATGGGCAAAACAACTGATTTGGTTAGAATAGGTTAATGTACATAAATAATCTCACATCTTTGGGCACTAGATCAGTTCAGTTTTTAGATTACAAATATTTTTGGTTTTTATTTTTCATTTGCAGTATCATGGATTTTCTTTAAGTATAGAAAGTAGATTGTTAGAAAATTTGGTTTTCACTGTGTGAATAGTATAATAATTATTCCAATCCCAACACAAGAATCGGTACATGGTTTCATTTTATTTTCAGTAGTAGTTCTTTTGGATAACATAGTATATGAATAAAGTAGTCATAATAAAAGGGACACTAGTCTGCGGGTTCTTAGCACCTCATAAGGAAATGCTTTCCCCAATAAGAGCCAGTGTTAGTACCTAGTTCTGTGCACCTAGGGTTTTCTAATTTCACAAAATTGAAACCCTACATCATTAAACCTATCTGAAATTTGTTTCAATTTTTTTATTCAATACAAATTTGTCCTTGAAGTTTTGTTACATCAATTTGTATGCATGTTGTATTGTTTTTTGTTTTCAATTTGACGGTTAGTTTGTTAACATGTTAAGTCGTCACAAAGTTTTCATGTTGTTTGTTGTCCAATTATATTTGTATATGTTCCTAGACGTTGGAAAGAAAATAAACTAGCTCCAAAGCTAGAAATGTTCCAAGTCACTGCGCTAGAGAATTGTTGTGCTACCGCATTGTGGAATTGTTCAGTACTTGCACTAAGGAACTGTTGTAGAGGGAAGCATTGCTAAATATTACATGGTTGTAGGTGCACATAAAGAAGTTGTTGAAGCAGACTAAGAAAATAATGATGCAATAGAGAAACTGGAGTACAGTTTGGGGAGACACTTGTTACAATGATATTTGTCATGCTTTAGTAGACATGGCTTTCTTATGGGTGTTCATTGTCTTGTTTGCTAGTCATTATTTTGCTTGTTTGTACAAGATGTTTAAGGGCATAGAATGGAAGAAAAAAACACTGAAATCAATTTGCACAATCCTTTGCATTGTTTTTAAGTATTTTCTTTGTCCTGAATGCATTGAGATGGTTGAAAGTCCTCTAGTACAAAACCATTTGAGACAATATTTCCTTTGGTATTTTATGGTTTGGAGTATTTAAGTTTTTGGTTTGTTGGTAGTTACTTTCTCTATAAGTTCATATATTGAGGATGAAACATAAAGATAATTACTTTCATAGATTTCATGTCCTATGGAAATTGTAGATATTTCTCTTACTAATGGATGCAATACAGATCAATAAATATCTATGGCGCCTTTTGTACACAGTACTTTGCATCTTTTACAAAATTTGCAAAGTAATGAAAACTTTACCATTTTTTAATATTTTAAAAACCCAATGCAGTAAGGAGAATGATGTTCATGTTTTGGGAAATTTTTTATCATGTAAATGGTATATTATCCATCTCATACATCATCGAGGTTATTCTAGATGAAAACAGTTTATTAGTCTAAGACATGTGGATAGATTCCCATCTTTTCTAGGTGTTGAATTTCAAGAGTATATTTTGTCCAAATAGTAAGGAATTTGCCCAAATGGTTTAAAACTCACCTCAAAAATAGGTCCGTATACAAAAACCTATTCCAATTTTTACACGGGTGTTATGGTATAGGAGATACATGTGGAATTTTGAACTCTATAACTAGGTGAATTGGGAGAAGAATATAACCAAATAGAAGGGAATTTCTTGAATCAGTTTAAAACCGACCTAAAAAATGGGGTGATTTATATAAATATCTCCTATTTTTCTAGCAATTATCATGGTTTGAGAGATTTGAATGAATTTTTAGAGCCTATTTTTTTTTTTCCAAAATTATTTTTTTTAGCAAAAATGAAAATCAACAGTTGGAAGGCCACCTTAGCAATTTGATTTGCGATGATATCTTTCTAAATGTAGAAAATCAATTTTTTAGATCCATAATTTGGATCTTGAGTATTAGGTAATTTTCTATTGAAAATCTTCTTAAAAAGAAGAGAAAAGGGTTTTCATTTTGGAAGATGGAGGTTTGATTTTGGTGGCTTAAGGATGGCCATGTTATTTTTTAAGATATAGTACATTACTTATGAACTTATGATTTTGAAAGTAATATGAATTTTGTTCCCTCTTATCTGTTATGACTGATTATTGAATGCATTGCAGAATGTTATCCAATGCATGATTTAAATTGCAGAACTAATGATATAAATGATGTTTTTTTCATTGTTTGTGGTTTATTTTCTGTCTCTTTTTAGTTTCTTATATAACGTTGTTATGTATGGAATCATTTAAGAATGCATGCAAGAAATATATTATTCCTTTTATGTGTTTCTTTTCAATATTATGCTTATAATTTTTTACACTTCCAATTCATATTTTAGCCTTCGTTTATATCTATTTATGTACTTTATGTTATTCTATTTACATGCAGACCTTCCTTAGCCCAATATTCAACCAACCACCTAAATTAATCCTTATACATTTCATTTCCCTTTCCTAAGTGCCCTAGATTTTCCCTGCAGTAGTCCAATGTAGACCTTAGGGATAACATGATCTATCCATATCCTCATCAATTTTGTCACCTTTTCCATCCTATGTCGGTCACTCAATCCACTAAATACCATGTAGATCCCCGCATCCTTGGGCGTAGATGATACTACACCAATGAGACAGTGCATATCTTCTCGTTATACCAAGAGATGAACCAATTTCACAAGGTCATGAATATGTACCTATTTGAGTTCTAACATGTACCTCATACTAGACATTAGAGGCCCACCACTAATTTTTTATCTTTGTTCTCAAATGTTAGGATATCTTCAACTAAGTTGCTCCTTTTAGGATCACCCAACTAGAGTTTCTAAATGCTGATATTTCTCAAGAGGATGGGATTAAAATTAGAATTGGTACTTTTGCATTGAATGATGGGGATAAATGAGTCTACTCTCTCCTCTATGTCTATCATTTTATCTAATGTGGAAATTCTAGTCTTTTACCTTCTAAGTTTACCCTTTATTTCTCAATTTTCTTTCATTTTCTTCTCTTTCAAGAGAAATATGGGGGCTCCCACATTTTGCATATGACTAATATTATTTTCTAATGCCATTGACGTACTCATTTGGCCAGTCATCATGTTATTTGAACTTGCAATTAAGGTTTCTACAATCAATTTAAAAGGTCACCAATTAAGGACTAATCAAATTGCATGAGTTACGGTTACTTACATGGTTAAGGAAGTTTTTTAAAAGTGAATTAGCTCCTCAAAGGTTTTGATTAGTTCAAACATTAAGGTGATATGAAGTGGATTGTATATAAATTTGGAAACCTTATTGCTTCACCCTTTCCTAATTTATTTTCTTTCATTTTCACTTATATCTCTTTTTAGCTTCAAGAGTAACCTTGTCACTCCAACATTTTTCATGTGAATTATTGTATTTTCAAGTCTCATAAATCTACTGTTTTGGTGGTGTTATCAAAGTATTTGTACCTAACGTGAAGGGATCTACAGTCAATATAAAATGTATCTAGGGAATTATTAGTTCAAATCACACACATTTTATGGTTACTTAAATGGTTAAGACGCAACTTAAAAGGTAAGAAACCCATTCAAGGTTCAAATCAACCCTTCGCCAACTTTTCTAAGCAACAAATTTGTGTGAGTGTTTTTATTTGATTGGATCTACAATCCAACAATATATTTTTTCATCCACATCATCATACTCAAGCTAAATTTGCATAGGTCTCGGACCATCTTTAAACCTAGACAATTGTGTTTCTCATAATCAATAAGTTCCAATCAAACATAAATGTATTTTTGGATATTATTGCTTATAATATTAGCATTTCACAGATGCAAGGATGACCTGATATTGTCTTGGGTTGAAATTATCCAACCTAAGTTATGGTTTTTGGGGATGCCATTAGACTATTAATTCTTGGGAAACATATGTTTAAATTTAGAAGAAAAACTAGTATTTATATCTTTCTTTAGGCATCTTTTTTTATTAGTACATTTGTAGATTTGTGACAAACTGAAGAACTATTGTTTATTAACATATTGAGACTACCTACAGTCCTATTGTGTATTCTAGCATGCTTATTTAAAAACTCAACTACTACCATCATGAGATTATATATAGGCCTATTGTGTATTCTAGCATGCTGATTTAAAATTGTTACTTGAAGCACTATACCTAGGTTATTTTTGGAGAAAGGAAAGGTTCTTAAGTTGGAAGGATTTTTTCCTCTGGAAGGACTATATTGGCATGTGTACAATGGATGATTAATGAACATACTCTAGGATCAATAGTTGGTTTATTTGAGTTGAGAAGATGGACTAGACCTCTAATTTTCTTGGTGACATAGTTGTTGTTTTTAATGACAAATATGTTATTATTATCAACTATAGGTGCATTTGCATGGTGATTGTTGATAGAATATCACTGCATTTTTTGAAATAGATCCTTTTATTTGAGGCCCTATTCATTCCCTTTTGTGAATACTTGGTATTTCTATTTCACATGCTTAGATATACGCTTAGGAAGGGGATATATTCATTAACTTCAATATTTAATTATAATCTATGAAAGGTACTTTTGTGGTGACATGAATATCAATTTTGATGGGGCATTATCTTATGAATATTACATGAAAAGGTTAAGGCCATTTTTATAAGATATACAAGATTAAAATAAATTTGTTTTCTATATATCTTGGGATTTGTCATGCATGCTTTCGTATCCCTGTGGGGGTTCTTTTCTTGTTCAAGACACAGTTGTTGAATGGATGATGGGAATAATTTGATATTTTGTTCTACCTTGTCCACTTTTACGGAGTGGTTGTTGACTCATACTAGATGATCCTTATTTTGAGAATTTAGTTGGCTCTAGTCTCTATGTTTTGTTCCTTGAACTATGTTCCAACTTTGAATAAAAACAAGGAGACTATGTGCCATATTTGGAGGATATCTCCTCAAGTTTATCACATTTTTCATGGATTATATATTCCTCCTATGTGTTGATTGTTTGATTACGCTTGTGTTTTTCAAGACACATTCATTCTTGGACACCCTAGATTTCGTACATTTATGGAAAATGTGTCCTTCCATGGAATTTATTTTCGCGGAATTGTATAATTATTGAAAATATTCTTTGTACGTATATTATTATTGTGTCCTTTCTCTTCTATTTCCATATTTCACAATCTACTCAATTTTATGCCAGATTGCATAGTTCAATGGAAACTTCATATTTTGTGCCTCCAATTGTCCATAAAGTAATTATGTATTTCCCTAAATAGTGAGGGATATAAGTATTGAGTAGTCATTTCACATCCCTCTAGATTTTGGAATGAATCCAATGTACTAGATCTTGCATCCACAGATTTGGCAATTACAATGATTACTTTCTTAGTTGTCAATTTCCAAGGTGTTCATTGATTTTCGTACGTGGTTTGATAGTATTTTGAATTGATTGGTCTCGGTCATATGGAATGCCCAATTAATATTATTTTTATTTCTCTTCCACACTCATTAGACTTGAGGCACTATTTACTTATTTAAAGTTGAATTTCAAATATTCCATGAGTTTTACTAGGGATTCTCACTTAAGTCTAGCAAGCACTAAACCAAAGTAAGAGGGATTCTGGGAGGTGACACTAGAAATTTCTCTATATGATTAATTTGATTCCTTCTAGTTTTACGCAATAAAAAGTTACTTGCAGACAAAAAAAAAATACATCTTATTTTATCTTTTCTAGTACCATGAACAAGGAAGACTTGGGTGCTACAACCTAAATTGTTAACCAATCCTAACTCTTATTATTAAACCTCTGTTTTGAAAACCAACTCATAACCTACATCATCCATCCATATTTTATTGTTAGTTTCCACATAATTCACCATTTAGGTGAATAGATTACTATCGGTGCATATTATTCATGCACTTTCTGTTCTTGGCACACTATTTGTTTTATTTAGTTATCTTTATCACTTTTATGCACATACAATAGTTAATATCACTTAGGTTATTGTTTTCTTATTAAGGGTAAATGGGCTCTATGATAAGCCTCACTTGGGTTATGCATGCAATAAGCATACATGTAAATAAGCTTGAGCTAAGTTTCCTATATATGAACGTCTATGCCTCATTGATAAGAAATTCATTCATGTACTCTCTTTGAGCAAGTTGGTTAGCATAATAGATCAATACTCTTTTGCAAATGTAATGTTTCACTTCTTGATTTGATTCTTGTCTTTTAGACTATAGATCTTATTAAAATATCACATGGTATTAAAGTGGAAGATGTTTTGAAGAGAAGCAATATTGGAAAAAAAAGGGTTCTAGGGAGGAATTTTAGTTATTTGGTTGTTATATGATGTCCACATTCTACACAAATTAGGGATATGCCACAAAATATATAGAGAGTTTCATAGGTTCTATCATAGCTCATCAAAATTATTTTGTCTGACATCTCAAATGGGTATTCAAAATAATTTGATTTCAGTTCCTGGTTTGAGAGATATAGTCAATTGAAGTTTTGGAGATTTAACACAAGATGGTTGTGGGCACCTTGATTTTTTGTGCCAATTTTATCACTCATAATGATATTAAATAATGATTTCCGTATATAGATATAAATATCTCTTTGATACCTCAAATAGGTCTTCGACGGAGTTTGATTTTGCTTCACGGTTTGGGAGATATTGTCAATTAAACCTTTACATGTTTGACATATGAAGGATGCACACTCCTTTAGTTCCAAAAAGTTTTTTCTTAGACCTCAGGATACTATAAAACACATTCCATATATTGATAGAAAAATTTCCTTTATATCTCAAATGGGTCTTCAACAGAATTTTATTTCATTGCATGTAAAAAAGGTTATGAACAATTTTGTACGTTGTGATTCTCTTGCAAAATAAAGGTTCCATCTAGCTCATTGGTAGAGCCTTAGACTATATAAAGGAATGATCATCGCAACAGTTTTATTGATACATGTTGATTATGCACTTCTCTTACATCTCTTGATAATATGGAGAATCATAAATGTCGAAGAAAAATTAGTCTTTGAGGGAGATTCTCTATAATCACTGAAACAGATTTAATCATCTACAATCTTTATAATCTCCACCATAACTTTCTCGAGGAAGTTAGCAAACTTTGAAAGGATTTATCTTATTTATAAGAAAATATTGATATTACTTTTCAAGAAGCAATCACAATTGCAGTTACATGAAAGGAGTTGCAAGATGAAGTTGAATATTGGAATACCCGCTATGATGAGATGGAGGAATATTTAAGTCTATGCATTGAAAAACTCTTGGCCAAATTAAAAGAGAAATAAGATACTATTTCTATTTTGGGATAATGTCTCTCTTCCAAATTCATAAAAGAATCTACTATAGTTAATTATCCTACAAAATCCAGATGATACATCTAAATATGAGAGTGTTGATGAAGAGGAATACACTACATATGTTACTATAGAACATGCATTTAATGTAAATCATGAGCCTACAACACCTTTTAGTTGAATACTCACATCTTTGGGCTAGAGTTACTTCTAAAGATGTAATATCCCAAACAAAGACCATTTATTTTATTATGTTTGAGTTGGTGTTGAGAACTAGGCTCTGGAGAACCTAAACTATTTTATGTTTAAGTTGGTGTTGAGCGGTAGGCTCTAGAGAACATAGACTATTTAAACTGTTATGTTTGAGTTGGTGTTGAGTAGTAGGCTGTGGAGAAATTAGACTTGTTATGTTTGAATGATGTTGAGCTATAAGCTCTGGAGCATAAAAAATGCAATAACTAATAATATTAGCATATTACTTATATTCTTTTATTCTTTCCAATTGATGGAGGACAACCACTTAAAGAGGGACCAAACATGCTAGAGATAGGATGGTGTTTAGTAGTTGTTAATAAACAAATCAAATAGAAAAGAATAGGACAAACGAGGATAAATCTATATTATTTAATTAAAAATAAAAGAAATAAGAGAGTTAAAGAAATCTAATTACTTTATAAAGATTAAGGTAAAGAGGAAGTTAATAAAACAACAAGTGTGATTTTCCTAAACAAAGAGTTCAACCTAAATCATAGGAGCCTTTTCCTCAATAAAAATAACAAATAGTAGAGAGCGGACATTATGAGGGGTAATAGTCCCTAGTAGACTAGAGGGCTCAGTTGTAGGTATTTGAGTGCTCAGTTTCCATGATTAAATAAATTGTTGGTCCAGGAAGGGTTATGGGATCAAGGGGAAAATATTACATGACTCTAAACAGAGATAGTAAAATACCTTGTGGCTACTCTGTTGATAGTAATCAAGATAGATAAATGTACCTTCATCTTGGGGGTGACATGTGGGATGAACAAGGAATTGTTTGAGGTCTACGGTTGGTTGGAATGTTGAAGTTCCCCACTCAGTTGGAAGTTTAAATACTGATAAGTGTTTTAACCTTATGATTTTATTTAAATAGTGTTTAACATATTATTCTAATATAATTTATTTAATCCTGACATGAGTAAATGTGTTTAACCAGTCTTGATTGTATAAATTTTGTTGGTTTGTGTCAGCTCCGTATGTAAATATATTTCAGATTGCTAATATCACTTATATCCCAGATCAATTAATTAAGCATTTAGTAGGATGTAAACCTTGGTTTAATACTAAATGATTGGTACATAATTTGTTTCTCCCATGTTGTGAAATTGAGTAAATGCTAGTGGGTCAATTTATGTATACATAGTTTTATTATTCCATAATGTGAAATTGACTAAATGTTATTGTTGAAATATTACATAATGAAATTTATGGATACATACTTTGTTTCTCCCATGTTGTGAAATTGAGTAAATACTAGCGAGGTATCACATTTCTGTACACATGGGTTTTTCTCTCTTGATTAGTGTGTTGTAGAATATGCTTGTACTAATCAGCAATCTCATCAATATTTACATATTGTATATTTATTTATTTTAAATAGTAATTACTAAATAATGAAAAATGATCAAGTGATAAATAATAATTAAATATGACCAAAATACAATCAAGTTTTATAACCTCAGAGAGTTGTAATGTGGGATTTTAATACCTATTGCAAGAACACAATCACAATTGACTCTTATACCAGTAGTGATAGAGGGTGGTTGTGTTGAATATATGGGAAGAAAGTAAAGCCTACTAATAATTATGCTAGAATTTGTTCCTGAGAATATGATAATTGGATGCCACACTATGAGAACCTCACATTGAAACACAATTCACACAATATAAGATAACATGATGAGTGATTATATGTTTGTTGGTTAGTGGGTTATTCTACGCATATGTCCTTGAGTTAGAGGGTTAGTCTCTATGGTTTTTCAAATGACAATATTATGCATGTATATTTTCAATTTCCATGTCAAATTATGCATATATTTTATACCATGGGTCTTATATAATTACTGTTAGTAGTAAATATAATTACAAATACTAGGGACCTCCAACATAACATGTACATAACACAAGTTGAATCCTTTCAATTACATGGATGGATTCATAACTTGATACTGATTTGATCCCAATGGGTTTTTGAATGTCCTCTCATATTTTGGTCAATCATCATTGTATTGTATTTTTACAATTTCAATTCCAAAACAAAATTAAGGATCATCGTTATATCAGTGGGAACATAAGTGGCATCATAATCTAAGATCTACCTTCCCCGTCTGGATGTTCGAATCTCGTCTTGACATTTTTCCAATTGTGTCTACTTGAAAAATAATGAAATTTAAATAAAACCATCAACTTAAAAAACACAAAACCCATGCCACTCTCCACCTCTAACCCTATAACAGCCCCCCTCCTCTCTCTACCTCATTTAGACCCCCTGTTTCTATCATCTCAGTCATACTTACCCTACCCCTAGAAGCCCCCCCACCCCCACCCCCCCGCACTTTATTTCTCTACAAACCCCCCTACACCAACCTCCTAACACCCCCTCTCTCTCGAGCACCACTAACAAGGTCTAGTTTCCTATTTTACATCCAAATGATATATCTTAAGAGACTTACCACCGCCAACAAAGCTATGATACTAACATGTAGTTAACGTTGATAGAATAGATTTTGTGTTAGTATTTCGTCACTTTAGTGATGATGTACATCGCAACTAAAATTGTAAATTGTGGGAATATATATAGTTTTGGGAAGATATAAAAGTGTCAAGTATCACTTTTAATGTTTTCCATAGAGTTTTTATTTCAATTATATCGGAATAAACATTATTTTTCTATATACTATCTCATACAAAGTATATCCTTTTCTTTCCAAATTGTGATAAAATTGTATTGGAAATAATGGTCTCAAGCTCCTTATTATAGCTTCAAATTTACAATTAGCCTATGTATGGCGCAGTTTAGTATTCTTATGATGAATGTTGTTTTTATCCCTAAAGTTTGCACTTTGACTGCTAAAAGGGAAAAGTTAGAAATTTTGGTTGTTAGAAAGGTTAAATTGTATATTGACTTTCAAAGTAGTTTGAAATAGAAAAACTTGAAAACATAGCAATGTTACAGTTCCAATATTATTCTTTGAATGTAAACTGTAACACCCCAATTTTGACCCTGTTTGCATTAATACATATGTTGTAAATAATCATGGTGAGGATCTAAGGGCAAAGACCCCACCATTGATTTAGTTATGTTATGTTTCGAATTGGAATGGTCACCGATGGTATATCGGGACATACAGCATATACTAAATTGTGACATCATGTAAATGTGCATGTTAATTAAATAACCCAACCAGCTATGTTCACTGCAACAAAATTGAGAAGGAGCATGATTCGAAAGGATAAGGAAGGGGGATGTTGAACATTTAGTCATGGGGGAAGAGCCATGTGTCACCACTCTCTTTTGCTCACCACCACCTTAGTTATTCCATTGTTAGTTGGGGGTAGTGATTGGTTGGTAGAAGACCACCACGCTCACACTCTCTCCACGACGTGCCTTGGGGTAGCATATGGTCTATCCACTATGGGGATCGAGAGTCTGTTCGTTTCCCTCACACTGGGTGGAGTTAAAAGGTTCCACATTCCATTGTTGGGGGTTTGCCTTCCCTCTCTCACGCCGATTGCTAGTCTGTGAGTTTTCTTCCCCGTTCACGCAGAAAGATGGTTCTCCTCTGCCTCACGAATTTGTTGGCCTGCAAATCAATTCTTTCCTCTGTTCACGTAGAGTTTTGTGTCTTTTTCCACCATTGTCAGACTGCATAATGGTTATGTTATTTCCATCGCTGAATCATGGCTGTAATGACGTCAATAGTTCTATGGGTTGCATCTTTGTCCATCATGCATAGTTGGGAGTTGTTCTTTCCCCATTTTCTGCCTATGTAATTTCTCCAGCGGTTGCATTGAGGATCGGGTGCTGTGGGTTCATAGTCGTTTGTGGGATGTTGTTTACCCACATTTTACTTGGCTGTGTTTTCCCTTTTTGTGGTGGTATCGTTTGTAGAATTGCTGAGAGTTCCTACATTCTGGTCAATTGTGTTTTTGCCCTTGTAAAAGCTTGAATAGCTGTTTGGCTGCTTGCATGCAGTGGTTTTGTCCTCAGATTGCATTGGAGTGGTGAATGAGGGCCTGAGGTGCTTGATAAACTTGGTGGGTTGAGAACCACACAAACATAGCTATTGAGCTGGATTTCTTCGCCACAAACCCTGAATAGCACTGGAAGGGAGATTAGGGTCTGAGGGACTGCTTTGCAGAGAATGGATTAATTTCCTTGTGTTGGGTGTGTGTAGGTGTCCTAGAAGCCAGGATAGTTCTGGTGTTGGTGTCTGTAGCTCTTCAATGAGCTCACCATCTTAGCATTTAGCCTTTCCCAGCTCCTGGATGGCCTGATAAACCCAACTTTGTTGTCTTGGCTGATTTGTTGTTCACCTAATAAACCTAACTTTGTTGGCTTGGCTGATTTGTTGTTCGCCTGATAAACCCAACTGTGTTGGCTTGGCTAAACTGTGTACCCTTGTGGTGTTGTTATCCTTGGCTATGTGTAAGCCTGTTAGTTCCTTATTCGTTGGGGAATCATGCCCGGCTCGAGGGTGGCAGCGTTGCTAAGAGATTGAGGAACACGCGGGCCTATGGTTGGGTGGAACGTTGCAGCGACGTAGCTGGTTGCGGAACAAGTTCTCATTAAGATAAGTATTTTTGCCTAACTTGTGTCTGCAATTATGTTTACCGTTGATGAATGATGGTATACATGTTAAATGTTGATCTGTATATGCATGAGTATTGATTGCTATGTTTTGCTTCCATTGTGTATATGAATGATTATGCCTCGTAATATGTTTAATGTTTTTAGTATCATGCTTCAACATTACATATATGTATGTTCATGTTCGTTGGGCTAGATTCCCAGATGATTTGATTTATAGTAGCGTCCTCTTCGTCGGTCGGAGGGTTGGAGACATTACATAAACACAGTTTTGCAGCCAAATCACTATACAGTGTAAAGCTATTAGACCTACAAGTTGTTAATCATTTATGAGAAACACAAACAATCAAACATTTAGCTTAAAAGAAGTATAAGCTAATGGGAAGCATAATCTACAACTATTCATTGATATGAATAATATTAAATTACTCTGCATTAACTATCTAAAAAAACCACAAGTCAATTCCTTCGAATCAAACCCTCCTTTCTTCTCTTCTTTTCTTTTCTTTTTTATATGTATCATTATAGATAAATTTATAAATTCAGATCCCAAAAAGGTTGATCAAAGTCCATCATTGAGGATCACAAACATATTTAATCAATTTTGTGATATTACAATTAGCAAACCAAAATTACTATTGGACTCGAGACCTTTAAAACAAGACGTCTTGTTTACTTTGACTATGAAACTCTATTGTAGTGTAAACAAGGGATTGTTATTTAAAAATATCAGAATTCAATATTTACAAAACTTTGAAAAAAATCACTTTTGATCAAAACTGACACCTATAGTCGATTCTATAGCGCACACATATTTTTATATATAGATAGATTTACAAAATGTTACATAAATTTTAGTTTTATTTTTCCTATATACTATCTAGGAAAAATCACATAATAGATTATTCTTTATGAACAACTTACTTATCCTTTTATTGATCTTAAGATTTATTTGCCGGAACTTTTTATTTTCTTGCTCCAATCTTCTTATTTTCTTCTCATTCTTCTTTAATTCTTTATGAAATTCATTCTTGGTCTTGGAATTCTTATTTTCTTACTGTTGAGTTAAATATATCTTATGTTCTTGAGGTGAATCATTTAGATTGGGAGAATAAGTAGGAAATTCTAAATCATTTTTTTCTTCAACGTCTCGTTCTTCATGAGGATCGATACCTTGTAATTTCGATAGACCATTTATGGGATTTTCATTTTTATTCTGGAATCCTCCAACTTTATTTTTCATTGTATTTGAGTGATTGTCTTCCTCCATTGATGATAACTAGGTAGGAAATAATTCTCTAAGTATTTCAAACACTTCAGGTTTCTCAAGCTCTGTAATTACTTGCTTTGTATTACGCTTAGAAATTCTCCTTTCCTTTTGGGTATTATGTTCCTTTGATTTTTCCAGAGTCTATTTGAAGACAGTTTCAAATCAATTACATTAGTATTTTTTAAATAAGGGTAAAAAATTGAGTTATCATTTAGCCTCCGCTTATCTGTAGCTTCAGTATGGGATTTTCTAAAATACAAAGTCTTGACCATTTGTTCTCCCTCAACTCTTTCCACTTTCTTACTACCATAATTATTTTTTGATAGATGACCTTCTACATCTAAAGATTCACTTAGTTTCTATGTATCCAATATTATTAAATCATATTTTCTTTTTTCCTTCAAAAATTTATATATATATTTTAATCCAGTATCTCCTCTTGCTCAAAGTGGATTTGCAATTTTCTCTTGGAGTAACTCTCTTCTACGGGATCTATCTTTTTTTAAACCGTGGTTTTGTTAACTAGAAATTCACTTTGATGTAAACTTTAAGTGTCCCCTTTTGCAATGATTTTCGATTTTTTAGGGATTTTCGATCTAGTGCTGGAGGAAAGGGTATTTGTCAATGAAATCTCCTCTTGTTCCACTTCAAAACCATTCTAGAAGAGGAAATCATTCCAATTCTTGTTAACCTTATTCATCTCTTCTAATATTAGAAACTTGATGAGAGATTGATGAAATACATTATGTTTACTTGCAGGATAACTCTATACATTTTTTAACGTATTTATAAAACTCTTTAAAAAGAAAAAGGGAAAATTCATTTTGGAATCACCTTTCAAATGTAAAACGAATCTCATGTGATATCGGAAAACTGTTGAGTATATACCCTCACATGTATTATATTTTTGAACCATTCTCAATAAGTTGCTCCAGTCTATCTTCAAATAATTCCTTGGAATTCCTTTGTGCCATTGAGGGTTGTGAAACTCCTACTTCAGAAACTGATTGCAATCCTGAATATGAACAATACTGTGCTTAAACCACCTCTCACCTTCTTTGGGCATACTATATGCCTATGAAATCGAATCTTCAATGACTTGAAAAGTCAAGTTTCCCACTATGGCATGTTCTCCGTTGAAGTTCTCAGAAAATTCCTTCGCCACATCCTCGTGATATCCCTACAACTTGTCACAGTAAGCATACCAACCTGCTATTTTGAATGGATCTCCAAATTTAGGGTAGGCCTCCGGATACATTGCATGGATAGGCTCATGGTGCACTATATGGCCACTCATATTTTTAGACATGGATGGAGATACTGAAACAGACGATTATTTATTACAGAATGATTAATTATGGGATCGATCACACTAGAGATGCTTTCTATAGAATACAATGTCAAATCCTTCGGTATCATAACATACACTTGAAAGTGAGTTAGATGGGAAATACATATTCCATGGTTGTCATTTCAAAATTAGATGAACATCATGTTCTAACCTAGGTCCAAGTGCATTGATTATTAGATACAACACATTTGTCATATAAATGAAGGGAACAAAACTGATTATCACACAAATCTAAACAACTAATTATAGTTTCATACCCAATAAAAAAAACTTGTTTACAATCAAGACTAATTGACCTGTAAACTAATTCTAAAATTAACATAATTTGGTAAGTATTGTTTTGCCATTTAGCACCTATCACCACATTTCAGTTCTACAATGCTCCATAGCATTGGGACACAATAATGAGTTACATAATCATTAATGATTTTGTGAGGCATCATTTCACAACTTAGCATCTCAGTTTTCTATAGAATATCAACACACGCAATTAGTAACCCAATCCAAATGCAAGTTGTTGACCATTAAAAGATCCATATTCAGGAAATGAAGGGACTAAGTATATGATTTAAAAAAATAAGAAATTGAATTGGCGTTACATGTAAAACAGTAATAAAACAAAACCGTATAAATTCATAAGCATTCTTATGCATAAAAAAATTTGAGTATTGAGGAGACATCCATTCAACAATATATTTTACAATTCCATATCAAAATGATATTGAACTTAGTCCAAGTCGGCATATGAGTCATGAAGGTCAATATGTGTATCCATCCCTTCAAAATCATTGTAAGGATTTTCCAAAACAACATATGCAACATCTAGTGCTAAGTCGTCGTCGCTATAGTCATCATAATCAAGTCATGAGCCACTGACTGTATGTTAAACTTGATTCGCCCATACATATTCTACTTATTGATTCTAATCATATTGATCTTCTTCTTCTTCTTCTTGATCATGATGACCTTCATATTATAGGAAATTATACTTTACAGTTCATCCTCTTGGGTCAAATATAACAACAAAATTAGACCAACCTGCTCTACCTGGTACCTCTTAGAAAAATACTTTCTCACATTGATTTGGAAGTGCATAGGGATCTATATTTAGCTCATACCTATTAGTATTAATCATGTTAAATCCATTTTCATTATCAATAATTGTCCTTTCATCACCTAGTAACAACAATCTATACCACCTCACCTTAAATAGAACCGCATTGAAGGATTTAAATTCTATATCCAATATGTATTCCAAATATCCATAGTACCTTAAATCCGATGTGACTATATTTTTATCACCCCTTTGGGAAATATTTTTAACCTATAAATTTGCTGGTATACCACTATCACATGTTTTCTTCATGTAATCCAATTGTTTGGTGCGATACTTTTTTCCATTGCACCACATAGCCTTATCATGTTTCACTCGCATTCTCAACAAGTTAAAAATAGAATGTTAGTATTTGGTAATTATATGTATGGTATAATTTTTGAGAAAAAAAGAATTATGAGATTTGTAATATAAAACCTAAAGTTAGATATTGCTTACATTTCTATCTTTTGCACTGTATGCTATATCAATTTCCTGCTAGGTTAAAATCGTATCATGGTCCAAATAAGATTCTATGATAAACTCTACCACCCTATTCCATGATAAGGCACCATAAAATTATTCACATCGTTTTATCCATCTATTCGTCAAATCAATATTATTTGCAACATATAAATGAATTGCATCCCACTCTATACTACTTGTAACAATTACAAAAAAAAGTTTTAGTTAAGCAACCAAGCTACTAACGAATCTACCAGAAAATTTATGAAAATATTAAATACAATCTAAATATTTACCTTTCACTTTTATCCATTTACCTTTCCCCAACAACACATCTCCTTTAAATTTGTTGGTGTAATTGGCATCCCAAAGGAGAGGCGCTTCCATATCACCCACTATTTGGGGTTAGTACCCACTAACATATATAGTAGATTTATATAGCATGTAGCCTTCAACTATTGATCCTTCTAGATGTGACCTTTGTCTTACAAATTCCTTCAATTCCTTCAAGTGCCTCTCCACCAACCACATTGACCTTGCGTGTATGGGTCCACATATTTCAATCTCTTCCACCAGGTGTATGAGGTAGTGTTCATGTGCATAAAAAAATGTTGGAGGCATATACTTTGCATCTCACATATTAGTTGGGGAATTTCTCTTTTCCAATACTTGATATCTTCTTTATGTATCTCTTTAGATGAAAAACACCTACAAGTGTAAAGAAATTTTATGTATCACATTAATATAATTAAGGAAAGCAAATAAAGTATTGACTATAAAATCAATTATTTGACTATAGATAACACTATACATACCTCATGTACTTATCAAGATCATAAGCAACCTTCTTTATGTTGTTGTCAAAGCTATTAGGTAGATCTAGAGGTCGAACATACTACAACAAGGATGTAACGTATATTACTAACAAAGAAGGTATAGATAATTACATATATTTGAAATACAGATAACCATTAATTGATAACATATCATCTAGATTCTATACATCATAAAATAATCAAAATTGCAAAATGTCAAACCTTCATAAATGTATGCCAATCATGAGTTTTATCCCCACCAAAGTCACCTTGATTTGTTCATATATTACTTATGTATGAAGAAAAAATAGTGGGAAATTTTATCTTATGTACAACCTATTTTACATCAGTTCTCTCTTGCTCAATTAATGACCATGGAAGATTGGTGGAATTTACTCTACCATATCAATCCTTCAAATGTAGCAATGAGTTGGAATCCTAAATGTTACTTACAATTTTTGTAAGTTTTTCGTTGTCATTCTTCCCATCTATAATTTTCCACAATCAATCTATGACATTCTTTCCAGCATGCATTGTGTCAAACAAATGATCTACTTGTAGGTGCTCATAGTATGGAAACCAACTAAATTGGGAAGAGAATCATTTTAAACCCTGTCGAATCTAACTTCGGTAATCTATGAGAAGTATCAATGAAGCATGAATACTTTTTTATTTTTCATGCTAAGTATGGAAATATAAAAATAAATACAAGTTAGCAAGAATGTGGTAGTAACTATAAACAAGTATTGCTTTCCATGGATCTTCTAAATTGCATTTTCCATAATTAATTTGTCATTCTTCATGGATTGTTTCCACTCTCTTCCTTCCCATTAAATTCATTTCTTTTAGTACTCTGATACCTATGTTCCTTATGGAGAAAATGCTAAACTCATTTTACACCTCCTTTCCTAAACTTCCTGAACATCTAGATATTATTCTTGGACCACATAAATGACATGCATATTTTACCTTTGTTTGAATTCCCTCAGGTTATGGAATAACCAATTAATATATATAATTCCATAAATTATAAATGATGCATAGAAATAGATGAAAAAATTGCATACCAGAAAAATGTGTAAGATTGGGAATGCCGTGAATTGTCCATGTAAGTATTCCATGGAACTGAAAAATGTATTTGGCCTATAGGTTTCGAGATGTCATGCATGCTAATTTGAGCCATAATTTAAAAAATTCATCTATGAGAGGCTCTTGATATATACATCCATATCTTTAACTGGACTTCTTATATTGTGTTAACATTCTTCAAAATATAAGTACCAAGACTAATTAATGCCAACATGGCATGCTCCCTTTAAATTGTCATCCATGGAGGAAGGTTATTGTTTATAAAAAAAATACTAGCCAAACTAAGTAAGTGTTTCCAGGCTCTCCAAATGGATTGATTTCATCAACTGCCAATGAGAGTTTAGCATTACATGATTCTTGTTTACAAATTGGGCACCTTCCCTCAATGTCTTTGAATGCAAATCCATCTCCAGGAATTCTCATGACACCATATGCACTTTTGTGTCATGAATGGTAATCCATAAATTCTGGAATGTTTTACACCTAAACAGTCATTGAAAACATGTAATTATCGAGATATGGTGAATAAATTTGTGGAGCACTCTCACATGCCCCAAATTGCAATTTTTTTTTTGATGTTTTAAGAAACACTATGTTATATTTTTATTATAAAGTTTGTAATTAATGACCTAGAGGGGTCAAGGATAATTGAATGTAATTGCTGAATATTTTATTAATTAATAAATGAAAGATGAGACAATGTCTTAAGGAGGCTGTTAAATGAGCGTTTTACTGGTCACATGGTGGAATAGGATGGGTTGAGAGCAGATTGACACTTGGCAGCATCCTCAAACTACGTCTAGTTGTTGCAGGAGGCAACTTCCCTATTTTGTGGTCATGTTCCCCAAGAAAGTGGAACAAGAGTAGGTGGCTAAGTGAAAAATGACCCAAAAGACCCTAGGCATACTAATAAAACTTCCCATTGAATACAACTGAGGCTGCTCATTCTTCACTTGTGAAAATTGTGAGTGAATTTAGTGCACAAGAAAATTCGATGGAGGGGAATAGCAAAAGTTTGTTTTGAGTGAAAAGTGCTGAAGTTCTGAACTAGTGCAACTATTTTAAGTTGAGTTCATACTGGTGCAAGCATAATATATTTACTGCTGAATACTCAGTAGAGTTGCAAAGGATTACTAAACTAGATCTCTCACCTAGTACTTCTACCAGGTAGACCAGAAGACAAGCTTGGGGGTCCTGAGATTTGCAATTCAGTTATCTCCAAGAGTTGGTTGGGAGGAACAGGTTCCTTAAGCTGTTGTCACCTCTTCTACATTTCCAGGTTCTACATGATTTCTAATTTCTAATTGCATATTTGGGATCAACAAGGATTGAACTTAAGGAATAATGTGTTATGCTTCTGTTCTTCTATTATTATAATTAATCAATGAAATCTTTTACTATGAAAAGATAGTCAAATTTTGGACTAGATATAGATTAGGATAAATGATTAGAAGAACTTCCAATTTTACTGATCGATAAAAAATACCTAACTGTATTTTTCCACACCTTCTTAAAGGTAGTACTCTAATACAGTAGGTTAGATTAAATTTTGATATGTAATCAAATAAAGTGTGCTTGAATGTGTTTAAAGTGTGCTTGAATGTGTTTATTTACCTTCTACAGGTTTTATAGGGTCAATTAGAAGTAAGTTTTTCTATTTCAGAAATTTTCCTTAGACAAAGTATTGTATTATAAAATAAATAAAACTGTCTCCAAGAAAATTCTTAAAATTATACACAGTCCGTGCTCTTAATTTCACAGCAAATAACTATTTATTATAAGCCTATTTATTTAAATCTACATAGTAATTAAAAACATTATAAAAACAAGAAATAAAATAGCAGGAATAACTTAAAAGGAATAGTAAAAGGAGGGCTAGTAATTACTTAAAATAATTTCATTATCAACCTAAGTAAAGATTCAACTTCAAATATATCTAAATATTAACCTTTGTAAAGATTTAAAATTAATTAAAATCTTACAAAAAAACCCTAATTGGAGTAACTGTCGAAAATGACCTCCATTCTCTTCTCTATTTCCAGAAGAGGGTTAATAGAGCTTACCCATAATTACTTAAACATAAATTCTTCATGTAAACAAACACAATTATCTATTTTTGTTTTAAAAACATAGAATTAAATAAACTCTTCACATGAACAGTATTAAAACTGTTTGACAAATATAAACTATGGCAAATTAAGTAAAGACCCCTAAAACATTTCAAACCAAGAACACTGTACAAAAACTTAGGTTGTACTAATCAACCCTACTTTAATTATTTATGAATAATTGTTTTTACGGACAGAGAAGAATTTAAAAACTCAGTTTTGGAAACCAACTGTCTGAACTTTTGTTCTCTTTTAAACAAAATAAAAAAATTATGGAACTACACAGTAATAAGCCCTATAATATTATTAAAAGAAATTACTTTTCCTTTTATCAACATAATCAACGGATAATCCAACAATTGGAATTTAAAGAAGACTGCAAATCGTATTAAAATAACATAGGGCATTTTGTCAAAATGAACTGTCTTTATTATTTAACATTCTTAACCACTCGTGGATCGAGTCTTACGGCTAACATTATAGAAGCCGATAATTTAAAAACCCTAATTTAATTTATAAACAAACCACAATAGTTCCCATTTAGGTTACGGCCTAATGGCCTACTTCCAAACAAGAGTCATGGCTTAAAAAGCCTGTCCAAAATACACATGTTATGATGCAAGCTACGACCGAGAAGGCCTCATAAATATTTCATTAAGTCCTAGCCAAGCCTCCTTCTAAAATAAAAAGACCACATTGTAGCCATGACTGAGTAGTATTTCAAGCCAAGCGGACAGAATCAACTAAACACCATACACTCATTGCTAGAGGAACCTCAGGTAGGACCGATGCTTACTGATTGCTGAAGGAGTTGAATACCCCTCTTTGTAGGAGCCCTTGAACCATAGTTTGAAATCTTTACTTGAAAATTAACCTGCACACCATTAAAGAATGGTTCAGTTTTCTATATATGAATTAAAAGAAAAATAATTTAATAGTTATCCTTATGGAGAATACGAGTTTAAAAAAAAACAAGTTACTTGGAGCAGTTTCTTTTCCAGTCATTCCTTAACTTATTACACAGTGGATTTTTCTTAACCATGTGAAAACCCTTACACGAGCAATTGGGCAGTCAAGATAGGTAAGCCCAAACTTGACAAGATCATTCAAGTCAAAGCCACGACCATGCCTCAATGAAAACATACCAAAAGCACACTGCAACTTAGACAAAGTTTCACCACTGCACCAATGCCGAAGGAAAGTCCACGCAGAGGCCAAATAATGGTGACAAAGACCACACACACATAGAGGTAAGAAATGGAAACAAGACTCTCATACACAGAAGAATAGAAAAGGTGAAAATGACTCTCATAGGTGTGGAAATTGAACCCAGGTGTTAGAACAATTACACTCATAAAAATTTCCAATTACACATGCAAATTACACACAAAGGAGACTGAATATGGAGCAGAACACTAATCTGTATTGAATAAGTGTACAATAGCCAACCTTGTGAAGTCATAGGCTACCAAAATAAATAATTACATGAGAGATTCGAATGCATAAGGATTCCATTTGAATTTGGTCAAAAGCAGGCTTACTAAATCTAAGCAAATCCCCCATAGGTGAATAAAGCAGTTTCCAAATATGTCTAGGAGCTCATGA
Organism: Pseudotsuga menziesii; assembly: GCA_001517045.1. Classification (NCBI taxonomy): domain Eukaryota; kingdom Viridiplantae; phylum Streptophyta; class Pinopsida; order Pinales; family Pinaceae; genus Pseudotsuga; species Pseudotsuga menziesii. The sequence goes on from LPNX010785646.1 coordinate 426,679, forward strand.
ATTGGCAAAATCAATTAGGCAAGCTAATAGATGATGGAAGGAAAACTCATACATGCTTTTTATTAGGAGAAAAGAGTGGAGGATGATGAGAACAAAAAACAAGTTAACTTCACCTAGTCAAACTTTCCCAATTGCCTTAAAACTCAGAAAAAGTAGGCAATAAAGCAGAAAAAGCAGACATGCGCTAGGAAGGCCAGGAATAAAGCATATTCGATTCCTAGTGGTTTCCCAAGTGATCCATGACTCAAATTTAGCAATTTTGACCACTTTGGATGTGTGGAGGACAACTTGCATAAGGTGGAATATGGAAACTAGGCAAATAAGACAAAAATTAGATTAATTAATGTCTAAGGTAGCTAACTATGGGTTGATTATTCTAACACCCCCCCTTAAGCCTGAATTATCAGTAAAATATTAGAAAATTATAGGGCCTAGCAACAAAGGCTTACTCACCCTTTACATACTGCATGTCCATTTAACCAAGGAAAGAGGCAAAAACCCAGTGGCAAAAATCCTCCTTTAAACATGGATAGTAAAACAAAATTTGAAAATCTTGTCATCACTCATTCTTCATAGCATGATTAGCAATCCCCAGCAATGATTTGAGATGGCTGCATGTCTTCTCACAAAAAACTTTGGTGAATATATTTGTTACTTGTTTTGAAGATGAACAAAAGAGTGGGTGAATGGTGCCATCATGCACAAGTTGTCTGATGTAGTGCATATGGATCTCAATGTGTTTGGTTCTCTGTCTCTGAACTGGATCATTGTAGATTTGAATGGTACTCTGATTGTCATAATAGATAGTAGTTGAGTATTCTGATTCGAAGCCACACTCACAAAGTAACCCCTGCAACCATAAACATTGAGTTGTTGCATTTACAACTCCTTTGTACTCTGCTTCTGTAGATGAGAGTGAAATGGCACTCTGTTTCTTTCTTAACCAGCTGATTGGTCCTTCAGCAAGCATGAACACATATCCTGATGTTGACTTTTGATCTGTGTTGTTACCTGCCCAATCACTGTCAGTAAACCCAATCAAATCAAGATCAGATTTAGCTTTGTAGAAGATCCCATGAGTCCTTATTCCCTGAACAAAGTTAAGGATCCCTTTGGCTTCTCTCCAATGGATATCATGAGGCTGATACATGTATCTTGAAGCCACATTTAATACATAAGAATGATCAATTCGAGTATGTGTAAGATACAACAAACACCCAATCAATTGCCTATACAGTGTATTGTTTACCATAGGTGAAGAATCAGCTTCTTCAATCTTAACTCCTGAAAGGAAGGGAGTCTTGCTTGGCTTGCAATCCTTCATGTTGAATTTGTTCAGCGAATCCAAGGCATACTTGGACTGATGTACTTTGATTCCTTGTTTGGTTTGAGCAATCTTGAGCCCCAAGAATTGGCTCAATAATCCCAAATCAGTCATTGAGAATGCATGGTTCATTGCATCCTTCAAGGAGGCAATTTCATCCTTTGAGCTTCATGTAATGAGAAGGTCATCAACATACAAGACAATAATAATTAGTGAACCATGAATCAGCTTCAAATAGACATTTGTATCTGACTTGCATCGAACAAAATTCAGTGATAGCAGAAAGCTATCAATCTTGGCATACCAAGCCCTGGGGGCTTGCCTAAGCCCATACAATGACTTCTTTAGCTTGCACACAAGAGATGGATTGGTAGAAAATACTTGAGGCTGCTGCATGTAAATATATTCAGTGAGATATCCATTTAGGAAATCACACTTCACATCCATGTGGTGTACCTCCCACTGCTTCGAAGCTGCAATGGCTAAGGCTAGCCTGATGGAGTCCATCTTTGCCACTGGTGCAAAGGTCTCATTGTAGTCTATGCCATGTACTTGTGAGTAGCCCTTGGCTACCAATCTAGCCTTTTATTTCAAAGGTGAACAATCAGCAGCAAATTTGGTTTTGTAAACCCACTTACACTGAACTAGCTTCCTCCCTGGGGGAAGATCAACCAGCTCCCAAGTGTTGTTCTTCTGGAGTGAGCTGAACTCTTCTTTCATGGCTGTTTTCCATATTGGATCATGTGCTGCATATTCATATGTCTATGGGTCTGATTCAACCATCAGATAGCATTTCTTTGCAAACAAAAGGTCTTTCACACACAGAGCACTCTCAAACTGAGATCTAGTCCTCCTAGGATCATTAGGATTTCCAGCTAGTTCTCCAGCTACATGAATGGTATTTGCTACCCATTTTGGTCTTGTAGGACTATTAGTATCTGCAATTAAATCATCATTATCAGACATATCAGAATCAACAACTTCAACTATCTCTTCACTTACATTTAATGGTTCTGGTGGTGAAGAGGATTCTCCAACTTCCATTGCTGCTAAAGGCTCTTATTGGAATTGAGCACTCCTTTCAATGAAGGCTTTGTTTGTGCTCAAATTGATCAGATTGTACCGTTTTGAATCTTCAAAGTTCCCAACAAATAGACACTCTTGTATTTGGGGCTGCAAAGGCTTCCTCTTTTCTGTTGGAATTCTAGCCCAAGCCTTTGAGCCAAAAATCCTGAAATGGGTCACATCTAGCTTGTGCCCACTCCATGCTTCGAAATGAGTCATACCATCAAGCTGTTTATGAGGCACCCTATTCTAGATATAGGCTGCATATTTTATAACTTCGGCCCAAAACTTTGGTGGCAAAGTCTTAGCCTCCATCATGTATGTTGCCATCTCTTTCAGTGATCTGTTCTTCCTCTCAGCAACACCATTTTGTTGTGGTGTGTAAGGGATAGAATGCTGCATCTGAATACCTGCATATGCACAATATTGAATGAAATCAGACTTGACATACTCACCACCATTGTCAGATATGAGGACCTTGAGTTTCCTCCCAGACTGGTTTTCAACCAAATCCTTAAAGACTTTAAAAATGCCAAAAACTTCAGACTTGTGTTTCAGGAAGTAAACCCAACAATACCTATAAAATTCATCTATGAATGTCAATGCATATTTGGCCTGACTCATTGACATATGAGGAAATGGGCCAGCAACATCACTGTGGATCAACTCAAGAGGTGCAGAGGTTCTCTCATGACTAGTTTTCTCAAATTTATGATCTGGGTGTTTTCCTAAGATGCAACCTTAATAGACTCCTTTGGAAAACTTAATCTTTGGTAACCCTATGACCATTTATTTTTCACTAAGATCAGAAAGATACTTGTAATTGAGGTGGCCAAATATTTCATGCCAAATCTTGCTTGCCTCATTAGCATGAATTAGAAGAGCAGAGGGGTTTGAGTAGGGTAGGAAGTGTGAGACATGTACACCTTCGAAGTGTGATTTGCAACTCCTTTTGCAATGACTTTACCACTTGAGATATCTGTGATCTCAAATTCATCAAGGGAGAATATGACCTTCTTTGGAGACCCTGTGTGGGTCATCTCATACACTGATAAGAGGTTAGAGGCAAGATTTGGAACATACAATACATTGCTGAACTTACCATGGTCAAGATCAATCCTCCCTTTGCCCAAACTTTCAGTGAGAGAGTCATCTCCCAGTACAATTGGTGGACCTTTCGACATGTCAAGTGAGGTGAATGCCTCCTTGGTCGAAACCATATGTCTTGAAGCTCCAGAATCAATGATGAAACTAAGTGAGCTTGATGTGCCAGCAACCAATGCATGAACTCTCTCTCTGTGATATGAATTTGATCCTCCTTCCCTCTTCTTTGAGCTGTCAGGAAGGGAGATGCCATTCTTCTCTAGGAGTTGGGTTAGCATGTCAATTTGCTTCTTCATCTAGGATCTTTTAGGATGATTTCCCTTACTATAGGATGCACACTTGCTCATTTCTCGTTTGTTCTTCTTCTTCTGGGGGTTCTTCTTGGAACCTTGGGGCTCCTCTGGAGACTTGTTCTTGTCTCTCTTTTGCTTAGGTGGCTTCTTATCTTTCTTATTTCTTTTTGAATCCACCCTGGAATCTCCAGCAACCAAATCTTCGTCTTTGGAAGGTTTGATGGTGCCCATCATCACCAATTTATCTTGTTCTTGTGTGAGAGATTCCATGAAATATGCAAGGCTAGGCATTTTCCAGGCTCGAGCTGTCAACTTTGTGGCATGGAAGGTCGAGACAAACACTGAATAGTCATGGCCAAGCTTTGAGAGTATGGCCAAAACTAGTTGCTCCTCCTTCTTTTCGATCCCACACTGTTTTAGCTTCAAAACAAGGGCTTTGAACTTGGAAAAATAGAGCTGCAGGGATTCAAAGCTATTGGGACTCAGGGAGATCAATTCATTTTCAATTTGATGTCCCCTCATCTCATATATCTTACCAAAAATCTCAACAATCTTCTCCCATACTTCATTTGGTGATGTTAATCCATCAAGATGGAAAAGGAGGTCTCTGGATATGCTCAGACACAGGAGACCATAGGCCTCATCCCTCCTGTTGTGCCATTTAATTTTCTCTGCAGCTGCATTGGGATCTACTTATATTTCCATAGTCACTCTGTAGAGGCCTTTTTCTCTCAACAATATCTCCATCTCCGCTTTCCATTCAAAGAATTTAAATGGAGTCAAGATGATCTTCTGAGATTGATCCATAGCTCAGAAATTGTCCCTTCAGTCAGCAGAATGCTCCCAGTCAATGATGTCGAACCTACAATACAAATTGGAAGGAGAGAAATTGATCTAAAAAGGCTCTGATACCATGTGGAAATTGAACCTATGTGTTAGAACAATTACACTCACAAAAATTGCCAATTACACATGCAAATTACACACAAAGGAGACTGAATATGGAGCAGAACACTAATCTGTATTGAATAAGTGTACAATATCCAACCCTGTGAAGTCATAGGCTGCCACAATAAATAATTACATGATATATTCGAATGCATAAGGATGCCATTCGAATTTGGTCAAAAGCAGGCTTACTAAATCTAAGCAAATCCCCCATAGGTGCATAAAGCAGTTTCCAAATCTGTCTACGAGCTCATGAATTGGAAAAATCAATTAGGAAAGCTAATAGATGATGGAAGGGAAACACATATATGCTTTTCTTAGGAGAAAAGAGTGGAGGATGATGAGGACAAAAAACAAGTTAACTTCACCTAGTCAAACTTTCCCAATTGCCTTAAAACTTAGAAAAAGCAGGCAATAAAGCAGAAAAAGCAGACATGCGCTAGGAAGGCCAGGAATAAAGCAGATTTGATTCCAATTGGTTTCCCAAGTGCTCCATGACTCAAATTTAGCAAGTTTGACCACTTTGGATGTGTGGAGGACAACTTGCATAAGGTGGAATATGGAAACTAGGAAAATAAGACAAAAATTGGATTAATTAATGTCTAAGGTAGCTAACTATGGGTTGATTGTTCTAACAATAGGTAAAGGTAAGCCACAACATGGGATGCTCTCACTTGCAGCAGGAAAGCAATGGTGAAGCCATGAGGCTTAAGCCTGCAGCTTCCTCTCCACGGCAGTAGTAAAATATAGGTAAAGTGAAAATTTTTAGGGTTTAGGAGGATTATATAATGAAAATCCAAAATTCAAAACCCTAACCAATGATCACCTACCACATGGTGTTGGATATATTTGTGAGTTGTGGGTTTAGCATTATAGTTCTAGACCCGAAGGAGCCTCCTGCACACACATTTGTTTTATATAAAAACTTGGTTATAACCCTTTTCAACGATAGGATAATATAATAATATGCAAGTTATAATCTTAAATATAATGGTGATAGTTTTTTAATAAACTAGGGTTTACAAACTATGTTTATGCACCATGTAAATGGGTAATAGTTATACAAATAAATTCTTTAACCTTGATTTCATCATAAATAAAACCTTGTGATAAACTATAAGACCTTGTAGAAAACCTATAATAATATTTTGGTAAAAAAATACTTATGTGTGTAAGTTCGCATGTATAGAAAGATTCTCAGCTTGATTTCTAGTATAAGTATTAATCCTTAGTTTGTATATAGGGTAATAATGATTTTCATATCTCCTTGTGAGATAAAGATTATGTGAAAGCTAGGTTGATTAGATTTTATAGGAAATAATCTTTCATTCCTTACACAAAATAGTAAAATTATTAATTATCGATAAAATCATAATATTATAATTTTACCTGGTAAATACTTAAGCAATTAGAAGCTTGTTTTCTACATGACATCTTTAGTTCTGTGTATGAATATCAAATATTATATGTTATGACTATACCTAGATTTAGTTCTTTCTAGGTTTACATAACATTCGAATATTGTTGAGACAATCATCTATGAATTACCATGGTATCAAGTAATAAGGTATTAAAGGACCTGCTATACGAATTATCTTTCACTAGTATTACATACCAGACCTAAACTTATATTAGATAGATAAAAGTTAGATGAACAAGTTATAGTAGAAGCGAAGTGGAAGAACAACTAGATTATGTCAAGTTTTTAAACATTTATGTTTACCAGGAAATTAATTAAAACATAAATATACAGATCAATGATACCTCATTTATTTTGATAAAAGCTATAAAATAAACAAATTTACTAGCATTATATTTTATGCTAGTTAAGATAATAATCTCGATCCTGAAACTGGTGACAAAACGTCTTATTTGTAAAAGACTTGTAAAAGAAGCAACACTTCACTGCATTAGCTAAAAAGCTAAGTAAGCCTCGGAGTCAACTGAAGTTCCTTCATATTTTTTTCACCAATAGTAAAAAAAACTTTGAAATTTATAAACAGTCTAAAATCAAAAGTAGTTCGTCACTCCTGATCGAAATTTGAGTAAAAACACAGGGAGATATGTCGAAAATACGAACAAAAAACAGTTTTTTCATTCTTCCTCCAAAATTAATAAATATTATTTTATTATTTTAACTATTATTTTATTATTTTCGTTAGGAGGCCCATTTTAGACCTCAAATTTCCTCTAATGAAAGGAAAGCATGTCAAACTAGAAGGCTAGAAGGTGTAATAATTTTGAACAGAAGAAGAAGGTTTTCATACCTAACCATAATTTTAGGAATAATAACACATGTAATTTTCACTAGTACAAAATGAGGAATTAGCTACTAGGTGACTAAAACTTCTAGTCACCACAAAGTTTTTCAAGTGATTTACTGTTGGTAATAACTCCCGATTCCAATACCTTATTCAAATGCAAATGCCTATATTTATACATTTCATGAGGCGGTTGATTACCAGCCTTTTCGCCTTCCTA
>LPNX010785646.1:437151-544507 GCA_001517045.1 Pseudotsuga menziesii
GGAAGCTCTTCAACTTGGTCGTAGATGTGATATGCTGACAGGTATTATGCAGTCTTCAATATATGATATCGATCACATAAGAATGTCTCAAATCTCAGACTCCATTACACTCTCAAATCACAGCATGCATTATATCTGTCTTGCAGCATACAAGATAAAAGATAGGTTACAGCATAGGTCACATCAGCATCGTGGGAGATCCCACACGCATCGATAGGTTACACAAAAGCACTTACAGGTCACAGCAGCATATATCACACATTAGGGTTTGTGTATTTTCATAAATATTTTCATAAATCTGATGTGACTCTGTATTCAAACAATACCCGTTAATGAGTGGACACCATTTTCAAATCTTCTCATAAATAATGACCATTTTCAAAACTTCACAATAGCCTATCGCCAAAAATAATCAATATATCATTTAATTTCTATTCAGAGCAGTCTCCAATCTTCAACGCAGGCATACGCAGTCTTCAAGTCGCAGTCTGCAGGCAGCTAGCTCAACGCAGCATGTATGCAGTCTTCTCCACTCAGGTTCTGGCAGGTTCACTCCACGCTGGTCTTCAGTGCAGCACCAGGCAGTCAGTCTTCAACTCATCAGCCAGACATGGAACGTGCAGCACCAGGCAGTCTGCAACGCAGCCTTCACAGGAAGTCTCAAATCGCAGTCTCAAATGATCAAATCGCAGTGTTCTCCTCCAGAAGGGCGATTTCTCCACGTGCTTGCAAGAACAGTCTCCACAGCTCCATGCATAAAGCTAGGGCATAAATCTTGAACTCGTAGCAACAACAACCAACTCTGATAGTTAATCTCCAGATTACCAAGGCGACTTCAATAGCAGAATACTTGCAGCTACATTGTAATGCAGTAACCAACACCATTAACTGGTCTAGTGGGTGTGGCGACAGCTGCCCGACTCAAATTTCTCTCTTTGGCAAATGAATTTGCAGTTGGAGCCCCACGCGCAATATCCTTTATATGTGTGGCTCTGCGACACACATGACCGCGCTTCTGCAACCTCCACTCTATATCAACGATCGAACAGAAGAGTCTTTCGCTGGTTCAGTTTACCCGCAACGAGAGGCAGCTGTGACTCCACGTTGTGATAGCGAGCACTCTGGTGCACGGTGCTATTATAAATGGCGCAGCTCAAGTGAATATAATGGTTTTTCATGCAATGGAGTCTCTAAATCTCACACCAACCGGGCCCAGTACTCACCAACGAGAAGTTCGAAAAGACTTTTAATGGAAACCCTAAAAGCATTCCCACCAACGAGAATTGAGATTTGAGTGTATACAGAACTTTAAACCAGCGCAAAACGCAGCTCCATATTTCAATTGAAAAGAGTCTCCATGATACGCATTACCAGAATTTTAGAAAATTGGGATTCAGGTACCATTTATCCCCTCGTCTACAATATTCAACACAACAGCAGGCAACCGACGACTCCACAAGACTCAAACCATGTACGAGGAGGAGATAGGGTTCAACGGCAAGCTCAGGCCACTGGGCATAGGAAGGAATTCACAGCAATTCCAAAAACGCAGCAGTCAACAGAAAATTAGGGTTCACATTTGTGAGACAGCGCAGTCACACAAGAGTGCCTTCACGCAGCATTAACGCAGATATAAACTCACAGATCTCCACGGTTCTCACCACAATAGAATGATGAATGGAACGGCAAGATGAGACAGCGTGGTTACAAATTAGGGTTGGGCTCTTCAAAAATTTTAGCAGAGAATAAACGCAGGCTGGAGGAGTAACGCATACACTGCATGCGATTCTACTGGCAGACTGATGGAGCAGTCTGGCAATGGACTGGCAAGAGTTATGGCAGGCAGGCAGCCAGGCTCTGATACCAGTTGTTGGTAATAACTCCCGATTCCAATACCTTATTCAAATGCAAATGCCTATATTTATACATTTCATGAGGCGGTTGATTACCAGCCTTTTCTCCTTCCTATCTATTCATATTCCTATTATTTATTTACAATAATCCTGACGGATTATTCTAACATTTACTACTAAATATGAGCAATTTTGATTGAACCAACTATAAACGACTAAAATTAACGACTAATCTAGTCACCAGTTAACAAATATGACTAGACAGTAAGTGACAGAGTTAAAAATGACTAACATAAACGACTAATTTAGTCACGACATAAAAAATGACTAGCTAGAAGAATATGAATTAGTCATTTATGTTAGTCAATTTTAATTGTGTCATGGAAAATTGTAAATTTGACAATGAAGTGTAAATTTTGTAAATTGGCTACCTTCTATTAGTAATATTGGTGCCATGCACCTCGATCTTCAGAGATCCAACAAAGCAATTGCACAAATTTTCTCTTGACCATATTTATCCCTGTTGCACCATTGAGCAAAATCGGTTAAGCACGTTCCAAAGGAAAATTAGGTTCCTACGTGAATTACAAATTAGGTACTAGAACCAGTACCATATCGATACCTAGCTAGAAGCATCATATCCCTACATCCCCTCGAGAATCGACCATTTGAATGCACCTCCTCCACGTAGACTTACCAAATGCATCCAATGCATGGCCAAAAAAACACGTCAACTTCAGATTTGTGGGCCGAAGGTATCGTTCGACCCTTGCTCCATCATTTTCCAGGCATGCAACTTGTTATTTCAAATAAATTGCAGATATAAAGTGTTGTTAAGATTGGTTATTGGATGTTGTTATTGCTGTTAATTACCTATTTGTACCACATAAAATGCCATACATTCTTGCTTGCTAAAACCACATAGTAAACCAATAAAAAGGGTACTATAGTATTCTAAAATTTGACAGGCAGTTAGAGCCGTCACACAAAAAGTGTTTGTCAAAAAGTCCCTATCAAATTCATTCATAAAGTGGGTCACAACTAGACTAGAATTGAGGGTAATTAACATCATTGCAAATGACTAATTAGTTTGGAATGACTAAGGGGGTACCTGAATCCATATGCTGCATTAAAATTTATGAAATTGTATCTGGGGGTATTTGAATCCATCTGCGACGTTAAAATTTATGAAATTGTAAAATGAAATACAATTTCATAAATTTTAACAGTGAAGATAGATTTAGAGGCCCCTCTAAATCCATTTGCAACATTACAATTTACGAAATTGTAAATATTTATTGTCAAAATTGCAATTTATATCCATTCTCAAATTTCGTTGGATTATCCATTGTCTCACTACTACTATGTTCAACTAAATAGTTATCAGTGGGGGGCGGGTTATGGGAATACTACAATAAATGTGGCATGCTTACAACATTCAAATTGAAATCATTGGGATAAATATTCAGAGTCATGAGCGGGGGGGAATATGGGACTGTTATTATAATGTACCTGGTTGTATGTGTTCAATTTCTAGACCATGAGGTACTTCATATTCTAAAAAAACACACTATATTTTTCTCTAAAATAAAAACTTATAAACTCTTGGCATTATATTCCTCAGTAGGTTGATTTCTTTTGTAATTATGATAATGTTTTAATCCTTGTGATTCTTTAGTGGTGTGGGCCTTTAGACATTGGTAAGGTGAGTTAATCCATTGGGAAACATCCCAATATCCCAAAACCTTACACCATCGATTTCCTAATGACTTTATAACACTCCACATTTCCAACATTCTAGTCGAGTAAGTTTACTCACCAGGGAGACTACCCGATACCATGAAATCTTACATTTGCATTCACCAAACTACCTTATTGAACCTTACTCTCCATTCACTTGAATGCTTGATAAACCTTGTTGATAAACATGGTTGTAGAGCACCTCGCAACTCTTGGTGCAATAGCCATATTAGAAATAAATCCTTAAAAATTTAGGAATTTTACATTTTTGCTCATCATATAAAATGAGTAAATTTATTTTTCAACATTTTTATTAAAAAATATTTAAAAAATTTTAATTTTATTTATTTTTATGAAAAAAATCATTATTTAACTTTTGGAATTGTGGGTGAATTAAGTTTTTAATTTTCCCTCTTTTTTAGTCAATAGGTGAATTAAAGTTTTTTTTTAATTTTCTTTTTCCTTAACCTAAATAGACTTAGTGTTAATGGACTTTAACCCTCAGCATTGTTGAAATAATATGTGGATTAAATTTTCACAAAGTCATTGGGATACTAGTGGGCTATGCAAGCATATGCATTGAAAATATGACAGAAGGCCTTCCAACAACAAAATTTGGACTAGATTGGTGGGAGGAGAAGGGTAGTTGCTCGCATAGTTCCAGATGAAAGTGCATTGCAACTGAATCTCAACTCCAACATACTAGTAAAACCATTAAACTCATCATTGAATTCTTCATATGGAGATGTGGGAGGCTTCGATTATGGTGGTCTTGATGATGAATTAGCTGGTCGATATTCCAGGTTCAAAGGTCCTCCTACAAAACCCTAAATTGTGAATTCTATCAAACCCCAAATCAGTGATAGAAAGGAAAAAAATGACATAGATAATGATAGAAGGACAAAGAACGATCTAGAGAAGGATCCAACTTTGTTTGGGGGCATAAGAGAAAATGAAGGAATTGGCAGGAAATATAGGGTTCTGGTTGATGACGAAGAGGATACAATTTTAGGGAAAGAACTTGCTATGATATTGGCGGCATTGACTCAACCCCTTCAAATATCGAAAATATTGTAATTAATGAGGTGTCCCAAGCCTAAAAAAGAGAAATGTCTTGCTGAGCTTCATTTGGGAAAAATATTCAAGCAGGATTGAACAAGATCTATGGACATTTGCTGAGGTTTGCAAAATAGATCTTATGTAGAGGTAATATTCTCCATCCTATATCAGTATCTCTGTTGTGGCAGCATTTTCTTATTGTGTAATGACTGTGGTATTGAGCATAAAAGTGGGAAGGTTGTCCTCAGGGAAGAGGATTCTGGTGGAATCCTTAGTAGGAAACCGTTGAAAATCCCTTCTAAACATATTGCAAATCATCAGGGAAATGATTTTATTGACACCGAGATTGTTGTTTCAACTAGCCTCGATACTATTTTCATGGATATAAAAACAAGAAGTAAAGAATTGAATACAACATATGAATACAAGTCTACTCGTGGCAAGAGGCAATTGAAGAAGCAGACATTTGAAGTGGCAGGTAAAATCTCTTGTTTTTGGGAGGGTCAAAGATGATTTTTTAAAGCTTCCATTTGTTTAGTATTATAATGAATTCAATAAACCTCTACGTATCCTTACCAATTGCAGAGACAATGTGTCTTCATCTCAAAACATGACCACACTACAAATGTTCTGAAATTCTGAACTAAAACAAACTCTTTTGTTGATGAAACCTCCTTTAGAAGGGAAAGAGAGATATAGGGGGGAAGCGAGCCTGTCATATCCTACCGATGAAGAGCTTTGTTATGCAATTAGAGTGTTTCTTAATGAAATGTGGATTGTAAAGGGGAAGGAAAGGTGTCAGCGGGAAAGAGTAGTAAGGAAAGGGGTAGGATAAAAAGGTTTGTTCATAGGGTGCGTGGCTTAGGTTAGGTAAGGATGGAGGCATAGGTTACAAAGATCTATTTCCAAGTCTGATTTCCTAGGCTAGCCCCCCCAAGGTGGAGATCAGATCTGATTTTTCAAAGGATAGTCCAAAGAGGTATGGGTGTCTGAGGGTCCCAGGTAAGAGTGTAAGTGGGTTTCCAAGTAGTTGTAGTTTCAGGAAGGTCTCATGTAAGGTCACAAGAATTCTTAGGTTAAGGCCACAAGGAGTCCAAAGGAGTTTCCAAAGTAAATTCCCAAGGCAGTAAGGAGGAGGAACCAACATTCCCAAAAGCAAAAGGAGGACCAACAACATCATTAGGATCAGCATAACCAGGGTCATGACCAGAAGCGGTTGAAGGAGCAGTCCAAGCTAGATCCAAAACTATGAATTTAGAAGCATGTTGGTAAGCTTCCTTTTTTTTGTTATTCACTTATAAAGTTATATTTTACAATTTTTCTCATGCCACAGGCATCTATGTTAGGGAAAGGTAGCATCATATGAATTTGTGAATTTATATGATTGTCTTCGCACCTAGTTCCCAGAGTTTGTTTGCCTACAAAAGCATCTTGGGTGTCAGGAATCAGTTATGCACCATGCCACTAGGAATCAAAATATAGGTTAGTTGTGTATGTTCCTCATGGTAACAATTATCTTTTAATATATTAAATTGTAGTTCATGATGCTTTTTTGTTAGAGTTTTTTTTGTTGGAAAAGATAATGCAATGCAGTATTTAGTATCACAGTGTCTGCTAGAGATAATGTTATGTTTCAGTGGTTTAGAAATAGTAACACTGTTATGACAAAAACTAGATCACATTAGAACAGAAGATGTTGAAGAATATGACATCCAAATATCTTGTTTTTTGTGATATCATTGAGCTTGGATGTATACTATTATTTTTTCAGCTAAAGAAAGCATGCTTAACTTTAACCTTGTCTCTTACCTGCTTGAGCTTTCATTTTCTCAATTTTGAGCATCAATCTCATTCATTTAAAATGTTCTCTACATCGCAAAGGAAGTTATAGTTCTAAGTATCCTTCTCCTTTGTCAATGCTACCAAGGTATACAATTTATCTTGTATAATGTTCAATAAAATGCATATAAATGTTGTACAAACATTCTTTGTACTCATATTAGACAAAATGAAGCACTACATTATTTTTGATCCCTAATTTTCTATGCATACAGTCATAGGAGAAAATGTCAAGATAAGGAGCTGCCTTCTGATCACCTGAATTTCCTAAATTTCCCCTCCAAATCACAACCTACCTGCCAAAACTCTTCAGGTTATTTGAATTTTGGGTATCCTTTCTGGTGCTTGCTGAAATTCCTTTTACAGAAGCTCACTTTGAACCTAATATTCAATTATTCCATAGTAACAGGGCTGCCATTTGGCATGACAATTGGCTGAGAGTATGATACAGATTTTTGTAGCAGAGGATTTACAAGAAGTGGAGACAAGTAGAAGGGAACGGATGGAGATTACATATTACCGATTAGCAAAGCTGAATATGACAACACACCATCAGGTTTAAGGGATTTGGCATCATGGGAGGTAATAATTATTTATAATTTATTCCTGTTACTTGATTCAGGCTCAAGATTGCCCTTCTGTAATTCTTTTCACATGCACTGCTTTCTTCTTCTCTGGTACCAGAAAAATGCTTTTGATCTTTACTGCTAAAACCCAAAGCACAAATGTTTTTTTTTATTGTTTCTCTTTAAAGCTTCCTCCCAATGTTTGCTTTTGTAAGTTTAGAAGGAAAATAATGATTTCCATAGTATATGTCTGAAGCGTTTCTCCACAATTTTCTATAAGAACCAAGTAGGTTACATCATCAAAGGCTAGTTAACTAGCCTAGTTGTTGTTTTTATTATTTCAGTCCCGATTTTGGGATTAATGACTAATATATTTCATTCACAGGGAATCCTTAAATCTGTAACATAAGTCTTTTAACTTACATAAAAAGAACCTTGTGGCAAAGGTTGTGAGCATACCTTTCCATGAAAACTTGCATGCTGCCTTTTTTGTACTAATGGGAATTTCCCCATCAACCATTCCTTCTCTTATCACCTTGACAAAAACACATTACTATCTAGATAAGGCCTGTTTATATTATGGTTTGAATTTATCATGGGTCATTCCCCAATAATTATTTATTTTTTAGTCAATAAGAAAATATATCATCTTATTGATAAAATCTATTTGTTTCATATTGTAACATAAATATTTAATATATTTTACATGCCTGGCAGTGATTCATCCGCAAGGCAGCCTAATATCTGTAACATAAGTCTTTTAACCTACATACAATGAACCTTGTGGCAAAGGTTGTGAGCATACCTTTCCCTGAAAACTTGCAGGCTACCTTTTCTGTAGTAATAAAAGTTTCCCCATTAACCATTCCTCCTCTGATCACCATAACAAAAGCACATTACTATCTAGATAAGTCATGTTAATAGTATGATTTGTAGTTATCATGGGTCATTCCCAAATAATTATTTCTTTTTTAGTCAACAAGAATATGAAACAAAAAAAGCAAGAGGAAGTGCAGGTTGGGAATGTCAATCATAGTCTGTTACTATAAGTTTCTCAAACTAGGACCAAAATGTATTGGGACCAAACACCCTCAAGTGAATCTTAAACTAAAGTGTGAATTATGTGCCTTTGAATTGTAGGTGTGCATTCCACCTACCACCTTCTACAAGTCCAGATCCCACCTAGAACCTAAAAAAAATTGTTGTAAAAAGGTCTACTTCCGAATTAATTTAATACATAAAGGATGCATTCTTTGTGGGATTTGGTGCTCTAGTTAGACTGATAGGTAAAACCAATCTGAAAGATGGTCTCATTGCTTTAAAATGCCCTATTTCCTTTTTGAACCCCAATCTGTGAACACTAGTGCTAGCCATCAAAACTTCTCAGGATCCTTAGCTTAGGACAAAAAGGATACCATAATTTCACCATAACCAATAGGAAATACGCAACAATATCTAAAGGCCAAGATGTGGGAATTGCTTCCTTGCATGCTCTGGAATCAACTTTTGAAGAAGCTCAAGCATAGCCCCCTTTAATTATACAAGACAAACATATATGTTAATATGTGAAGTGCAAATTTCCTTGATAAATATAAGGTAAACAACATTGAATGAAACAGTCACATAATGCATCATTTAACATATCTGAAAATTAGAAAACAAGAGTAGGAAAAATAGGCTGTTTGTCATACCCTCTAGCTTGAAGTCAAAAAGAGCAGGCAAAGGATGGCCATTTTGCAGCCGAGTGTTAGGATCACAGAGTTCATCAAAAAATGGATGCACACAAGCTTCCAACTGTATTTAAGCAAAGCTCATCATAAAATTAGGTTAAGGATCAACTATTACAAAATTAGAACAAACCAAAACTAAGATCAAAGCATTATTGAAATATTTGACTTGCTTTGAAAACCCTAATTTGATCATAGCCACTTACAGGTTCACAACGGATATTGGGTGAGTACTGAAGCATCCTATAGATAAGATCAATTGCCTCTGCTGGCACTCGCTTGTGAAAAACCTAAAAATGTAGACATATTAATTCTTTTACCCCTCTTCAAATTCAAGTCAATGAAAGTGCATGAGTAAGAATTATACTGAACTTATGCCAAGGGTGAGATTTTATAAAGGGAAACTTGAACTCTGTATAATTGGGATTCATACATTTAATTTCCTCTCAAGAGGGGGTCCCAAGGATATGAACAAACAAGATACGTTTTATCCATATTCTTGGAATGCCCACACATATTATAAATATTCATGCTAATACAACACATTGGAAAATGCAGAAGATATATTTCATAAAGGTATGAATTTAACCTTAATGATATCCACAAGCTGGTCTACTGCACCATCACCGGGAAACAAAGGATGCAAAAGATCCAAAATATTTAAGACAAATATAAATAGGATTCCAATGAAAAGAAAAACACTACAAAACTTTTATCATTTGATCAGATAGTTTATGTTCAGTTGTGAGTAAGTAAAATCCATGTCCCTAACTTGACCCACGGTCATGACCAGGGTCATGACAAGAAGCGGTTGGAGTAGTCCAAGTTGGATTCAAAACTATGAATTTAGAAGCACGTTGGTAAGCTTCCTTTTTTTGTTATTCACTTATAAAGTTATATTTTACAATTTTTCTCATGCCACAAGAATCTATGCTAGGGAAAGGTATCATCATATGAATTTGTGAATTTATATGATAGCTTTCGCACCTAGTTCCCAGAGTTTGTTTTCTTGCAAAATCATCTTGGGTGTCAGGAATCAGTTATGCACCATGCCACTAGGAATCAGAAGATAGGTTAGTTATGTATGTTCTTCATGGTAACCGTTATATTTTAATATATTAAATTGTAGATGATGATGCTTTTTTGTTAGAGGTTTTTTTGTTGGAAAAGATAATGCAATGCAGTATTTAGTACCACAGTGTCTGCTAGAGATAATGTTATGTTTTAGTGGTTTAGCAATAGTAACACTATTATGACAAGAACTAGATCATATTATAACAGAAGATGTTGAATAATTTGACATCCAAATATCTTGTTTTTTGTGATATTATTGAGCTTGGATGTATACTATTATTTTGTCAGCTAAAGAAAGAATGCTTAACTTCAACCCTGTCTCTTACCTACTTGAGATTTCATTTTCTCAATTTTGAGCATCAATCTCATTCATTTAAAATGTTCTCTACAGCGCAAAGGAAGTTATAGTTCTAAGTATCCTTCTCCTTTGTCAATGCTACCAAGGTATACAGTTTATCTTGTATAATGCTCAATAAAATGCATATAAATGTTGTACAAACATTCTTTGTACTCATAATAGACAAAATGAAGCACTACATTATTTTTGATCCCTACTTTTCTATGCATACAGTCACAGGAGAAAATGTCAAGATAAGGAGCTGCCTTCTGATCACCTGAATTTCCTAGATTTCCCCTCCAAATTACATCCTTCAAGTAATACCTGCCAAAACACTTCAGGTTATTTGAATTTTGGGTATCCTTTTTGGTGCTTGCTGAAATTCCTTTTACAGAAGCTCACATTGAACCTAATATTCAATTATTCCATAGTAATAGGGCTGCCATTTGGCATGAAAATCAGTTGAGACTATGATACATATTTTTGTAGCAGAGGATTTACAAGAAGTGGAGACAAGTAGAGAGGGAATGGCTGGAGATTACATATTACTAGTTAGCAAAGCTGAATATGACAGCACACCATCATGGTTAAGGGATCTGGCATCGTGGGAGGTAAGAATTCGTTATAATTTATTCCTGTTACTTGATTCAGGCGCAAGATTGCCCTTCTGTAATTCTTTTCACATGCACTGCTTTCTTCTTCTCTGGTACCAGAAAAATGCTTTTGATCTTTACTGCTAAAACCCAAAGCACAAATGTTTTTTTTTTATTGTTTCTGTTTAAATTTGCCTCCCAATGTTTGCTTTTGTAATTTTAGAAGGAAAATAATGATTTTTGTAGTATATGTCTGAAAAATTTTCTCCACACTTTCCTGTAAGAACCAAGTAGGTTACATCATCAAAAGCTAGTTAACCAGCCTATTTGTTGTTTTTATTATTTCAGTCCCAATTTCGGTATTAATGACTAATATATTTCATTCACAGGGAATCCTTACATCTGTAACATAAGTATTTTAACTTACACAAAATGAACCTTGTGGAAAAGGTTGTGAGCATACCTTTCCTAGAAAACTTGCAGGCTACCTTTTCTGTACTAATGGGAATTTTCCCATCAACCATTCCTTCTCTTATCACCTTAACAAAAACACATTAATATCTATATAAGGCCTATTTATATTATGGTTTGACGTTATCATGGGTCATTCCCCAATAATTATTTCTTTTTTAGTCAATAAGAAAATATATCATCTTATTGATAAAATATATTTGTTTCATATTGTGACATAAATATTTAATATATTTTACATTCCTAGTAGTGATTCATCCACAAGGCATCCTAATATCTATAACATAAGTCTTTTAACCTACATACAATGAACCTTGTGGCAAAGGTTGTGAGCATACCTTTCTGTGAAAAGTTGCAGGCTACCTTTTCTGTAGTGAACAGTTTTTCTTGTGTGCAATGCATGCTTCTGAGGTTGTAGGTTCTTGTTCCATATTGTCCAATGATGTCTATGAAAATACCTATTCCATGTTATTCAATAAGATTGCATATTTTTCTGGAGTGTTTCTGGACTTGGAAGTTAATATTAACATATAATATTGCTTGAACATTTATTTTCTAGCCCTCAAGAAGAGTTTATTGGCAAGACAAAAAAGAAATATTTGATTCAAAGGCCAAGATTTAACAAGAAACAAATCAATATCAAATAAGAAGTGCATTTACAAGATGAGAGACCACAATGATCTCCATAATGCAAAAGGAAGGACTAACATAGGGAATCATGGCACGAAGATACAAAATACATTTATGCCTCTCAACTTTTTCTTTCCATCTAACATGTCCCCTTCATGGAAAGATAACATTTTCAAAATACCACATTCTTCCATCCATAGACCATGATTGAATTATAAACCATATCAATTCTTCATATCATATGCTACTCTTATAACCGAGAACACTAATCAAATGATACCACAAAGAACCTCATACAACACAAGAACAACAGTCCAAAGAGCCAAAGTATGACATCAAGAATTGAATGCACACATAAAGATAGACATGTAATTTCCTACCAATAAGAAGCACACGAAGCATACAAAGTCATGCTGACACTAAACATAGCAATAAATCACCATCTTTGTTTATTCTGCACCAAAATGTAACAGTTATCATACAATATTGCTAGCTGTGACAGACCAGTTTGTCTATGGGCCTATATCCAAAAGCTCACTCTTTTTGGATTTTAATTGTGGAAAGGAAATAATAAAAGAATAGCAACACCATGAGTTTTATCTTACATGTATCCCCATCAAAAACATTCTTTGCAAGAAAATTAGCATCCTCCACTTTGGAAATCTTACTGTGGAAGAAGAAAATGTACCACAGGAAAAGGTGCATATTGAGCATTGATACGATGACAACAAACATATTATCAAATGAAGCTTTGCAGTCCAAAGTGTTTAACTCTGTCTCTCCAGTTATCTATGCATACTTGGCTGTGGCATAGGGTAAGCAACTGGAACAACATAAGGAGCATGTCCTGGAGGAAGCATTATAGGAGTACCAACAATAGAAACCATAGGCCCAGTAATGGGCTGACCTACAGTAGCTCCATATACACTAGGAAGCCCTGGCTGAGAAGCATGATTAGCAGATCATCCTGCAGATCCTGAATATTGATTTCCTTGGCCAGTTATAGGTCCCTGTGGTGATGATACATCACTCCCATTCACACTAGTAATATCATGAATGCTATATCGTCTTCTGTCCCTGTTCATTGAATTCAACCGAATAAAATACTTCTGTGCATGACTAGCCACCTATGTGGGAGTTTGAGAAATAACAAAATTCCTTGAGATGCTCCTCTAGTCACCTTTGCCAAATTTTTCCAGACCAAGCAAGAATAACCTGCATCAGCAAAGATACACACATTATCATCTACATCAGCATGATAGAGTATTTGATGTCCTACTTTTTCTCTAACCTTCCTCCAAGAACAAAGTTAATTTTAGCAAGTTGTCATATGTTGGCATTTTTGAATTAGCATTTCTCACAAGTCCAATACCACTGAAGACATTGAAAACACAAAATGGATTCAAACATTGATAGCTGTCTGTACAATATGCCCAGTGGCAGGGAAACAAGGGTCACTGTCCCATTTTTAGTTTTGGTTGCAATGCATGGTTTTGCATAGTTCTCTTTCACATCTCATTTTCTATCAAGTGAAATTGAAGATGTCGGCTCTCAAGTCTAAATTAATCTCAATAACTGCCAACTCTCAAGCTCTCACTATTCAATTGCAAATGGAGATGCATGGAATATTCAAGGAGATAAAACTACATTCCATTGGTTGCTAAATTTCCTGGAGAAACTTTAAGCTTTGCTTAGCACAATAGTCTGTTCACCACATTTATTGGTGATCACCAAGTTACAATAATTTTAACCCGAATAAAACCAGATTGCAGGGAGAGTGGCAAAATATTGAGATGATTTTATGGCAAAGCTGGGGAATAGGGCCAAATTTCAGGGGGCAGCACCAAAGGTGGTGAAATAGAGACGGTACCAGGAATGAAACCACAAGTAGCACATGAGGGATAGTTAGTCGCTAGGTCAGGTTTGTTCCCAACTTTGAGATTGAAACTGGTCCATTTTAAGGAACTAGCCCAGAAACATTTTCATTTTCTGAACATTGTAACAAAGAAGTTTAAACTCATTGCTGAATAGATTAGTAACTTAGGGCAGGGAATTGTTGCTTAGAAACCTCCCTTGTTCTTATTTTTTCCTGTTTGCATACTTTGTGATCCAACTGGTCTGGTATTGTGATAATTCTTCATCTTATTTCGACTGCTTTTCACTGCCATTCTTTTGATTATCTGTGTTGAAGTAAATTTCCAATAACGAAAACTTTGATTTCCTTTCTTTTGATTTTTGTCAAGAACCTTTTTATTGGTAGTAAAACATTATCTGAGTTCATTCAAACTCATTCCCAGGTACAGAAGAGACAGATTTCTCTAGAATGACAATTAAATGGAAAATTGTTGGAAAGAGTGCATTCAATCTCTCTGAAGGTTGTAGATTGTATTGAGCAATGGGAAGATGTAGGTCCTTTAGGTTTGGAACTTGATTGTAAATTGGATTCCCAGCACATGGATTTCTCAGTTCTTGGAGCTACTCTTTTTGGAGATGGGTTTCTGGTCTGGCCTGCCACTAGAAAGTTTGAAGAACAGCCTATGATGATTGCAACGGAGGCTTGCTTCTGGGAAACCTACAGTGTTTTGCCATTATGGAATAAAGGCTTTCAAAGGTACAAAGCCATATGTGCAAGGATTAACTGAGCAGTTGATTCAGGAGAGCAAGAAGCAACATTACAATGTAAGGATATCATGTCAAAAGCTCTCTCCTGAAAATGTTGCTGCTGGGATTGTGGCTGAATATGAAGGGACGAGTGGAGAGCTTGTTGATGATTTGATATTTGGAATTCTATCTTCATCAGATTCTTCAGGTCATTTCAATTTAGCAGAGGAAAATCGTGGCAATGTCATGGGTATGATGTTTCATGGTTGATGATTGTCTGACAATATCGGGCATTATAAGTGGTGTGCTCACAAGACTTGGACATCATCCAAAAATTCAAGCCAAGGTAAAAGCTTTATTTCATTCATTGTATGTTTATGTTTAAGGCTTTAAGCATGTGTTTTTGCTCTCTTATATGAGTGAGATATGTTGTCTATTATTCTGGGGTTGAGTTACTGATGAGACCACCATTTTGATTTCTAGAATACATTGCATTTGAAGTACCTTATTCTAATTCATTTACAAAGTTGCTGTAAACTAGGACTACCACATTGCATGTGCAGGATGCATTTTTGCGGCAGCTGTTACTTTAATGCAAAGTTGTAAGAATATTTGATTTTATAGAAAGTCTTAATTTCTTTGTATGCATCAAGAGTGGCTTGGTTTTAGTTTTAGCGATTTTATACATGTGTTTTTATCTATAGTTTAGCATAAGCTTAGCCTCATGAGCTTGAAATGAAAAACAAATTTATCATCACGTGTGCATTTCCTGATAGTTTAGTTCTTTTGTGTGCCTTTCAGAGTTGGACTGGATTAGTGTTTTGAGAAAAGAAATGGGTGTAGAATTGAAAATCTCAAGTTCTGAATACTTACTTTGCATCAAGAAACACATTATTGGCATCATGGATACAATTGCAGAGATTATATCTCGGTGGTAGTCATGGGAAGAAAGAATTACATGATCCCAGATTAAGAAATTGTCACTATTCGCAACATCAAACAGCCTCATGCCCTTCTAATTAAAACTGGAAGACATAGACTCTGCTGCCAATGATTCCCAGTTAATATGATCGTGATGAAGAAATAACATCTCAGATCCTGGATCTATGTGAATTGTAGCGTTCACAACATTCAAAATGGTACTACTCATAAAACTGGAGAACATATTATCCTATCCTGCTAATTGATCATTGTGATGAAATGAAATCAAGATCGTCAGTTGATGAGAATGCCCACTTTCTCAAAATATTGGACACTGTCATCAATAATCTCCTCCAGACTGTATTTATATTTAAATCCCAAATCTAGTAATTTCTTGGATGAGATGACAGCACCACCACCACCATATTGCAATTCATCGAACCTACATCAATCAATCACCATATCATAAATTACGAAATTGAAGGAATTGAGTAAACGTATAGGTCAAACAAAATTCGAACCAAATATATCTGGAAAATTTCTGACATTGATGTTATTATGTACTGTGGATAGCACTTAGAAATGAGATGTGTAAACTTTGGCAGGGTAGTGGAATGGCCAGAGAAAAAATAACATCCCCCCACAGCAGGGTACTCCATCAGAAATACGTGAGCATCGCAGATATATTGAACATGGATGAATGAGACAGTATTCGATAGGAAGTTAATGGATTGCAGCAATCCATACCATAACAAATTGCCTGTGGATTGAATCAGATTCGGTAGCCATAAAAGACCAGATATATCAGAACCCCCCAGAAAATATTCTTAATGCAAAGTTGTAAGAATATTTGACTTTATAGAAAGTCTTAATTTCTTTGTATGCATCAAGAGTGGCTTGGTTTTAGTTTTAGCGATTTTATACATGTGTTTTTATCTATAGTTTAGCATAAGCTTAGCCTCATGAGCTTGAAATGAAAAACAAATTTATCATCACATGTGCATTTCCTGATAGTTTAGTTCTTTTGTGTGCCTTTCAGGATTAGTGTTTTGAGAAAAGAAATGGGTGTAGAATTGAAAATCTCAAGTTCTGAATACTTACTTTGGAGTGAAGCATGTTCCATTGTAGATTTCCAGGAAATCGATAACCAACACAGTCTAAGGTACCACACACACAGATTTAGAATCCAAAGACCTAGCTAGCATGAAGTAGCAACATAACTTTCTGTGAAGACAAAGTGTGTGAATTTCATTCAGGAACATTATTGAAATTAAATTCATTTGAATTGTTAGTTGTGGAAATCTTGAACTAGCTTGTGTTGCTGTGAAATCAGACAACTCAGGAAAATAATAAAATCGAATGTAGCCAGTGTTAGATGTGCCTTGGTAATAATATTTTTTCCTAAAAATGTTTTATGTCGTATTATTGCATGGAACATATATGGTTGCTCAATTAATAGATGTTATTGATCCTTCTTGTTTCATTATTTCTTTCAATTTCTCTGCCCTTTGTTCTCTTTATAAATCTGGGAGGAAGCATAATTTAAGTAGACTAAGATGGTTTTGCAAATATAATGTTTGATTTGTATTTGACCATGTTATTCCTCTCCATTTTCTCAAATATTCTTCGTTTCAGGAGTGCCAAAGGAAAGCGCACTTTCCTTTTCTTTTAGCTTCATGCTTTTTGATTTGAGAATTTGTTTGACTGTTTTAGGTTTATAAAGAAATTGTTTCAATTTGTGGGAGATCAATACCACAAAGTGCAATCAATGTGCAGAAAATGCATTTTCTCTTGGCAACTGTTCATGGGTCTGCTTGGCTTTTACCTGCTGGACCTCTTCTGCAACGATGTTCATTAAAGCATGGTATTGCTCCACTTTGACTAAAATGCGGACATTATTTACTCAATATTGATATGAATATACTTTGCAATAAGTTTCATAACTAGATATACAGTAATAATCAACCTTAATATGGGAATCTGATAACTTAGACTATCTCCATAATTTATGGTAAGGCATAAAGTAGTTTACCAAATATTTGATATTCGAATATGAAAGCAGAGAAAGAGTAAATTGTCTATGGGTTGCTGGGTCAAGTTTCTATTAGAAACTCATTGCAGATCCGTATGTAAATATTAGAGGACTTTTTTCACATATGTTGGACAACTAGCTAGGTCAGACCCTCTCTTACTCTTACCGTCTACTCTGCCTTGCCTCTATCCTCCCGCAGAAACATACCCTATGTTATAATGCTGTACTAATGGTAGGTTTTGAACAATTCTTCATGAACTTTGTACTTGTAAATATAAATCCACACCAAAATACGAGACCCAGGTCTTAGTGAGGCTCTTATATTCCATTGAAGAAGCAACGCATCCCATGTGGGGAGTCAGAGTGGAAAGCGTAAACATGCCATATGGCCTCAAGGGAATTGGAACTTAAAACTAATTCATAATCAGATAATCAAGGCAGGGAACTTTCACATCCCACTCAAGCAGGATGGAGACATGCTTTATTACCCTTACAAAGAAATAGTTTCTTCTAGGCAGTTCAAATGGGGAATATGAACCTCATCATGATTTTCTCTATCCCTTGCTTCATCATAAATGTGCATTTCATGGTCAAGTAAATTCCTTCATTTTGAAAGTCACAAATATTGATAAGAATATGCCTTTATGCAACTGTGCATTATAAGAACACTGTAGAATACTAGTCTCTCCAACCTTTTCCATAGGTTTAGTCAATCTCAAAAGCTTACTAGAATCTAAATTTTAGTGTAGTCTTATTTTAGGTGACCATATATTCTAAGAAAAGTTTATTTCTTATCAATGGTTATTTCTCTATGTGAACTGTTGTCCAATCATCATGGAAGCTATTTCAGATCCTGTACATCTCAACATGGAGCTGATATATATTTTGTTATACCTAATAGTTTGCAAGTTTTTCAAGTTTAATTCATGCTTAATCAGTTGTCCTGCCTTTCAAATAATTGGTATCATCACCTAGAAGCCAAATATACAACTCTTTAAAGGTTTCTCTAAAGATGCAATGTTGTAGGAGCAGGGTATTTCTCTTTATATTTGCAACATGACTCTTTAATTATTGAATCCACTATTAGGTGCCCTCAGTAGCCAAGGAATAATGATTTACAAAGCATAAATCCTCCATACAAAATGGTACCTTTGAAACAGTAAATGATTCAATGCTAAATACTTGCAATACTTGCAATTCCCCAAGTCAAAATACTTGCAATTCTTTGAATTCTAGGTCTAGAGATCATTTTTGCAAGACATTACAGTGCATAGGGAGTCAAGTCTCTAATTTTGCAAATGATAATCGTCGAGTCTCCATTAGAAATAAGTTTCTGAATCTGCCTGCCTCTTAGAATGTTTATCACTTGTCTTAAAGCTAAAATAGGCTTCACAATAAGAGAAGAAACCTTTTGCAGTTTGATCACAACCATAGACCTGCTTATTATGGAACCTTCTCAAAGAAAAGGTGAATATACTTTGCATAATTTTAAGTTTATTAATTATCAAAGCAACATTTTGTGTTTTAATTTTGATAGCCCATGATGAGGAACATCTGAAACAACTTGAAGCTCATGGATTTTTAATATTCCAGTAGACAAGAGGGAAAGTTTTGTTTTTGACTCTTTGTTTTTGATGCAGTGATGGCATTGGGCTTCGAAATCCTTTCAAGAAGGAATGTTCTTTGGACTATGAGAATGATAGTGATGAAGAATGGGAAGAGGTACTCATCACTAAATCTCTTTGGTAAGAGTATTTGTAGTATTTTTATTAGCTTTAGTTACAGGGAAAATTGTACATAGCTTTCAGGAATTAGTTTATCATAAATACTAGTTACTAGTAAGTTGTAATAGTAATAATTATGTAGTTTGTAGATTGATATCTATCATAAATTTGTTTGAATATTATCATTGTCAAGCAATAACAACTTCTTAAAGGGTGCTAGCTCAATGGTAGAGCGCCTGCCTAATTATAGGCAGGAGGTTGGTGGTTCGATTCCTCCATGCCCTATCATAAATTTGTGACTACAAAAATGACTAAATTTGCATATATACGATTATTAGTAGCTAATTTCCCGTATCTTAGTCGTATTTAGCTTAGTCATTAATATGTTAACATCTAGTAGTTTATTTACTCGTATATTTGGTCATTAATGGTTGCAATCAGTGACTAAATCAGTGACTAAATCAATGACTAACTCAGTGACTAAATCAATGACTAAATCCATGACTAAATCTATGACTAAATCATTAACTATCAATGACTAAATCATTGACTATCAATGAATAAATCATTGTCTATCAATGAATAAATCAATGACTACTAAGTCAAGCTATTAATGACTAGTGAAATACGACTAGCTATAAGATAGTGGAAATTTGCTACTATTAGTCACCGACTAAAAAATAGTCGTTTATAGCATGATTTTAGTCATTTTTTTAGTCATTAATTTCTCATTTTCTACTAGTGTTTCCTTATAAGAATTTCCAAGGAAATAAAGATAATTCACAGTTAAACCCTAATGGACCAAGAAATAAAGAACTTGCTAATAATAACAGCAATTACACTAAGAATAATGAACGTAAAGAACCAGTAAAATGTTGGGAATGTAATGGGCCTCATTATGCATTAGTTTTCCCTAACCGAAAGAAAATTGTCAACAACATACATATGGTGCAGGAGGAGATGACTGTTGGTGATTTAGCAAGGATAATGCCCAGGATCAACGTAGCACTGGAAAATAGGCAGGTAGATCAAACTTCCATGGTGGAAGTAGAAGGTAAGGTGAACCAAACACCTATATCTATATTAATTGACCCAGAGGCTAGCCTAAGTTATATTTCTCCTGATTTAGTAGAAAAATGCAAGTTATCAGTAGAAAATTTTTCAAATCATGGTTAGTTTAGCTAGCTACTGGAGCAAAAAGAAAATTGAGTAGTTTTGTAAAATATTATACTGTAAATATGGATAAGCTTGAAACCTCTGTGAAGCCTAATGTACTTCCTTTAGGCTCTTATGACATGTTAATTGGTATGGACTGGTTATAACACCATAGAGTAGTTCTGAACTGTTTCGATAAAAAATTTACTTGCATAAATAATGAAGGAGAAACAGTAAACATAACAGGAATCCCTAGGAAAACAACTATCAGACAAATATCTGCTTTGCAATTAAAGAAATCTCTTCAGAAGGGTTGTAAAGCCTTTGATGTAACTGTAATTAACGAAGAACATACTAATAACGAAGATAAACTAAAACTAGAAGATATTCCAATCCTAAGGGGGTATTTGGATGTATTTCTGGAATAAATTCTGGGACTGGCTCTAAAGAGGGAGTTAGACTTCACTATTGAGCTAGTATCTGGTGTAGTGCCCAGCTTAAATCTCCTTATTAGATTAATATATTGGAATTAAATTAATTAAAATCCCAGTTAAAAGAGCTTATTGATAAGAAGTATCGAATACCCAGTGTGTCTCCTTGGGGAGCACCTTTTATTTTCGTTAAAAAGAAGGACGGTACTCTATGCTTATGCATTGATTAACGTCAACTTAATAAAATCACCATTAAAAATAGATACCTGTTGGCCCGCATAGATGATCTGTTTGATCAGCTACATGGAACAACTATATTTTCAAAGATTGATTTATGATGTAGTTATCACCAGGTTCAAATCAAAGATGAAGACATATTTAAAACAACTTTTAGGACCAGATATGGTCACTATGAGTTTGTTGTTATGCCATTTGGGCTTACTAATGCCTCGGATGTCTTCATGTGCCTAATGAATAATGTATTTCATAAATACCTTGATAAATTCGTGGTGGTATTCATTGACAACATTTTAATTTATTCCAAGTCTAAAGAAGAACACGAGGAGCACTTAAAAATTGTTTTACAATAATTGCGAGACCATCAGCTTTATGCTAAATTTAGTAAGTGTGATTTTTTAAGGATAAAATACAATACTTGGGCCATGTAGTAACTAAAGAAGGGATCTCTGTTGATCCAGAAAAGACAAAATCAATTGAAGAATGGCCATTCCCAAAGGACGTGGCTGACGTACGGTCATTCATGGGGATTACTGGCTTATATCAAAGTTTCATTGAAGGGTTCTCAACAATTGCAAATCCCATAACTTCTTTACAGAAGAAAGGGAATAAATTCGAATGGAATCAAAAGTGTGAAGAATTTTTTTAAAAGTTAAAAACATTACTAACTACTGCACCAATCTTAAGAATTGTTGATCCTAATAAAGACTTTATAGTATGCACTGACGCATGCAACGACGGTATAGGTGGATTTTTAACTCAACAAGGACACGTAATTGCATATGAGTCTAGGAAGCTTAAGATTCATGATAAAAACTATGCAACCTATGATTTAGAGTTGGCTGTTGTCATACATGCTTTGAAGATGTGGCTCCATCACTTAATCGCAAGAAAATTTATATTAATGACAAATAATAAAGGATTAAAATATTTGTTGGATCAACCTAACTTAAACACAATGCAAGATAGGTGGCTATCTTTCCTTAGTGAGTACAATTTTGAAATCCAACATATTAAGGGAAAAAAAAATAAGGTTGCTGATGCTCTAAGAAGAAATGCAAAACTAAATTTTGTAGCAAAAATCAGCAATTATAAAACAGATTTAGAAGAACAGCTAGAGGAGTGAGATTGGATGAAAACTATCAGAAATTACAAGAAAAAGTAACAGAAAATATAACTGAAAGTTTAACTACATGGTATAGTATAAACAAAAAAGGATTATTACTATATAAAGGCATGCTATATATACCTAATGTACCTAAGATTAAGCTACTGATTTTAAATGAAATTCATAAGACCCATTACTCAGGACATCCTGGTTATCAAAAGACTATAACCATGTTACAGAAGGATTATTTTTGGCCAAACATGAAGAATGAACTGACAGAATACATTGCCATGTGTTCTGAATGTCAACAAGTTAAGACTGAACACTAGCATCCATTTGGTTTACTACAACCATTACGTATCCCTATCTGGAAGTGGGAAATAATTAGTCTTGATTTTATTACAGGACTACCTAGAAATAAAAATCTAAATGACTCGATAATGGTAATCATTGATAAAATTAATAAAGGAGCTCATTTTATACCTGTAAAAACCACTTACAATGATGCTAATATTGTTGATATATTCTTGAAACAAATATTTAATTTACATGGGATACCAAAAGTAATAATTTAAGATATAGACCCTAAGTTTACAGGAAAATTTATGGAAGTATTTGTTTAAAGGAATGAATACTACTTTAAATTTCAGTACCTCTTTTCATCCCCAGACGGATGGATAGACTGAAAGAGTGAATCAAGTGTTGGAGGATATGCTCAGAATGTATGTTAAGGAACAACCAGGTAAATGCGAAGATTACTTACACCTAGTAGAGTTTTCTTACAATAATCAATACCAAGCTTCAGCAAGATACAGTCCATTTGAAATTTTTTATGGCATAAAGTGCAATACCCCCATCTCATGGAGTAACTCAGTTGACAGGTTAGTATTAGGACTTGAACTACGAAAAGAGATGGAGTTAATTGTAAAACAGGTGCAAGGTAACTTGAAAGTTGCACAAGACAGACAGAAAAGTCAAGCAGATCTTAAACGAAATCAGAAAGAGTTATGGGTGGGTGAACATGTCTTTATAAAGGTAAGGCCTAAAAAGAGCTCTTTGATATTAGGAAGTTCTGCTAATTTGGAACCTCGATTTTGTGAACCTTTTAAGGTACTCTCCAGAATGGGACATGTGGCATATCAATTGGATTTACCGCCAAATTTGAAGGTTCATAATGTTTTTCATATCTCCATGTTAACATAATATGTACATGATGCTACTCATGTTATAAACTGGAATGATGTGCAGGTGGAACCCGAAGGAGATTTTCTGGTGGAACTAGATTGTATCCTCGAAAGGAGGGAGATATTGCTTCAGAATCGCACCATTGGTCAGGTGAAGGTGCAATGGAAGCACTTTAGTCCAGAAGAAGCCACCCAGGAGTTGGAGAGTCATATGCGGTCTGCATATCCAATTTTGTTCCAAGGCAATTATGAGGACGAAGAATAAATAACATCAAGGGCGATGTTATATTTAAGGGGGTGTGTATGTCACATGCCCCAAATTGTAAAAACATTTTATGTTTTAAGAAACATTATGTTATATTTTTATTATAAAGTTTGTAATTAATGACCCAGAGGGGTCAAGGATAATTGAATGTAATTGCTGAATATTTTATTAATTAATAAATTAAAGATGAGACAACAGCTAAAGGAGGTTGCTAAATGAGTGTTTTACTGGTCACTTGGTGGAATAGGCTGTTTTGAGAGAAGATTGACACTTTGCAGCATCCTCAAACTACTTCTAGCTGTTTCACGAGGCAACTTCCCTATTTTTATGGTCATGTTCCCCAAGAAAGTAGAAGAAGAGTAGGTGGCTCATTAAGTGAAAACTGACCCAAAAGACCTAGGCATGCTAATAAAACTTACCATTGAATATAGTTGAGGCTGCTCATTCTTCACTTGTGAAAATTGTGAGTGAATTAGTGCATAAGAAAATTCGATGGAGGGGACTAGCAGAAGTTTGTTTTGAGTGAAAAGTGCTGAAGTTTTGAACTAGTGAAGCTATTTTAAGCTGAGTTCATACTGATGCAAATAGAACAGATTTAGTACTAAATAATCAGTAAAGTTGCATAGAATTACTAAACTAGATCTCTCACCCAATACTTCTACCAGGTGGACCAGAAGACAAGCTCGGGTGTCCTGAGATTTGCGATTCAGCTATCTCTAGGAGTTGGTTGGGAGGAATAGGTTCCTTAAGCTATTGTTACCTCTTCTACATTTCCAAGTTCTACATTATTTTTTTAATTTCTAATTTCATATTTAGGATCAAGAAGGATTGAACTTAAGGAATAATACGGTATGCTTCTGTTCTTCTGTTATTAGAATTATTGAATGAAATCTTTTACTGTGAAAAGATAGCCAAATTATGGATTAGATAGAGATTAGGATAAATGATTGGAATAACTTCCAATTTTACTGATAGATAAAAAATACCTAACTGTATTTTTCCACGCCTTCTTAAAGATAGTACTCTAGTACAGTAGGTTAGATTAAATTCTGATAGATAATCAAATAAAGTGTGCTTGAATGTGTTTATTTACCTTCTACAGGTTTTATAGGGTTAATCAGAAGTAAATTTTTTTATTTCAGAAATTTTCCTTAGATAGAGTACTGTATTATAAAATAAATAAAACCGTCTCCAAGAAGATTCTTAAAAATATACATAGTTTGTGCTCTTAATTTCATAGTAAATAATTATTTATTATAAGCCTATTTATTTAAATATACATAGTAATTAAAACCATTATAAAAACAAGAAATAAAATAGCAGGAATAACTTAAAAGGAATAGTAAAAGGAGGGCTAGTAATTACTTAAAATAATTTCATTATCAACCTAAGTAAAGACTCAACTTCAAATATATCTAAATATTAAACTATGTAAAGATTTAAAATTAATTAAAATCTTACAAAAAAACCCTAATTGGAGTAATTGTCGAACAGTATTAAAACTGTTTGACAAATATAAACTAAGGAAAATTAAGTAAAGACCCCTAAAAAATTTCAACCCAAGAACACACTACAAAAACTTAGGTTGTACTAATCAACCCTACTTTAATTATTTCTGAATAATTGTTTTTACTAACAGAGAAGAATTTAAAAACTCTGTTTTGGAAACCAACTATCTGAACTTTTGTTCTCTTTTAAACAATTCGAAAAATTATGGAACTACACAGTAATAAACACTATAATAATATTAAAAGAAATTACTTTTTCTTTTATCAACATAATCAACGAAGAATCCAACAATTGGAATTTAAAGAAGACTACAAATCATATTAAAATAACACAGGGCATTTTGTCAAAACAAATTGTCTTTATTATTTAACAGTCTTAACCACTCATGGATCGAGAATTAGGTCTAACATTACACAAGCCAATAATTTAAAGACCCTAATTTAATTTATAAACAAACCACAACAGTTCCCATTTAGGTTACAGCCTAATGGCCTGTTTCCAAATAAGAGTCACGGCTTAAAAATCCTTTTCAAAATATACATGCTGGGAGCCAAGCTACAACTAAGAAGGCCTCATAAATATTTCATTATGTCATGGCCAAGTGGCCTTCTAAAATAAACAGACCACATTGTAGACACAGTCGAGCAATATTTCAAGCCAAGCGAATAGAATCAACTAAAGACCATACACTCATCATTGGAGGAACCTCAGGTAGGACCGAGGCTTACCGGTTGCTGAAGGAGTTGAAGACCCCTCTACGTCAGAGCCCTTGAGCCATAGTTTGAAATATTTACTTGAGAATTAACCTGCACACCATTAAAGAATGGTTCAGTTTTCTGTATATGAATTAAAAGAAAAATAATTTAACATTTACCCTTATAGCAAATACAAATTTAAAAAGAAAACAAGTTACCTGGAGCAGTTTCTTTTCCAGTCACGCCTTAACTTATTACACATTGATTTTTTCTTAACCATGTAAAACCCCTTACACGAGAAAACTGGTAGTCAAGATAGTTAAGCCCAAACTCGACGAGACCATTTAAGTCAAATCCATGACCATGCCTCAATGAAAACAGACCAAAAGCACACTACAACTCAGATAGAGTTTCACTACTGCACCAGTGTCAAAGGAAAGCCCACGCAGATGCCAAATAATGGCGACGAAGACCACAAACACACAAAGGTAAGAAATGGAAACAAGAATCTTGGACGCAGAAGAATAGAAAAGGTGAAAATGACTCTCACGGGTAAAGGTAAGCCACAGCATGGAAGGCTCTCACTTGCAGTAGGAAAGCAATGGTGAAGCCATGAGGGCGTAAGCCTGTAGCTTCCTCTCCACGGCAATAGTAAAAGATAGGTAAAGTGCAAAATTTTAGGGTTTAGGAGGATTATATAATGAAACCCCAAAAGTCAAAACCCTAACTAATGATCACCTACCACGTGGCATTGGAAAGATGCATTGGTAGATAATAGGTAAAAGGTATTTATGGAATGAATGTGTAAAGAATGAGGTGTCTCTGTTAGGAATTTTGACAGAGTCCAAAGTGGATAGTTATTCAATTTTTTTAAAAGCTGAGAAAATGAGTCTAGGGTGGATAGGTGGTGCTAGGGCAGGCCACAGGTCTACAGGGGGTTGAATCCTTCTTCTAGTCATAGATGGAGAATAGGGTGTCGTAGCATGATTGTATGTTGAAGCAGGTAGAAAACCATAGGGATCCTATTTTGTAATTGTAGGAAAAATCTAGGGTGTTTCTACATCATTTCTGTTGTAGCAAATAAACAATTTTGTAAATTCATCTTATTAATGAGTTTGTGTTGGTGGTTTTATCTTTTGAGGTTTCCATGATAAAATATGTGTCTTTATTGTTGATTTTGTGTATTTTATGTTGATGTATTTGTAACTACGGAATGTATTCACTTGCATATCTTATATTGCACCCAGATGTCCTATTGGGAGAATCATTTGTATTTCATTGTACCCTGATGTTCCTATCGGGAGAGTCATTAATATAATAAAGTCATGTAAATTCATTGAGGTTAATCTTCTGTTCTAAGTCGGGGTAATAGTCCCACAATTGAGTTGAGGTTAACCCTCCTTGTTGATCAGGGGGGCAAAGTCCCCATAGTTGTGGGGCACTAGGGTTATTAGACTTTCCTAGAGAATTTGACCCTGTAAGTTATTTCCAAGTCAAAAATTAGTATAAATAGAGACTGAGCCTCTCTATTTGTTACATACAATCACCCCTCTCTATTTGTTACATACAATCACCCAGATATAGTGCATAGGTGAGAGAGGAGGAGCTGACACAAGTGAGAGAGAGAACAATTGTTGGAGACGATCTTTCTATATTTGGGTTTTACTGCTGCCATTGGTGCTCATTCTATCTCTGAGGAAGTTGTGGGGTTTTCTCATTTATGGTTTCCTTAAGGAAAATCTTTGTCTCTATTGTCTCTTGTGATTGATTTTTGTGCATGTTATTCTCTCGGATAAGATCCTAAGATCATATTTTGTAAATGATTAAAATATAACATGGTATCAGAGCTAAATAGAGAAGAATACACTGTGCAACTATATAAGATATGGATTCTTAATTTTTTGGTTTCTCTCGACATATCATCAGCAAAAAGAGGCTAGGATACCTCTCCATTGAAGGGTGCATCTTTCTGTCGAAGCAGAATTTGATTCTGGGCATTTTCAGTCACTGCTCTAGGAAATTAGGGATTTTTACAGAAGAGGAATTTTTGAGTGATCCTAGCATAGGATTTATCTCCTCATCAAAATCTAATTTTAGATACCAAGGTTGAAGTTTTTGGTTGAGTAAAACTCCGGGAAAGTCAAACCCTAGTTTGACTTCTGGCCTGAAAAACCCTAAAATACTAAACGTGTTAGTTTTGGTACATTTGCTATATCTCAATATTGAAGAAGGATCAAGAGATGAAATTTTCACAGGCCAAATATATAATCCTAATGTACCTTGTGTAAATATTTCAGCCTCAGATTCACTGTATTCTTGGAGATATGATTCCTCCAAATTAGGGTTCCAGACCCTTCCATGATTCATCCCTAAACAAGACACCCAGGGAGAATTCCTATATCTTGGGCTATGAAGGTCCAAATGGAATTCTAAACATTTTACAGATAGGGAATATACTTTACTTTTTGTGGTAAACATTTTAGACCCCAAAGGTGAAACAATGACATGTAGACGTCTGTACAAGTTCACTATGCTGAACAGTCCTGAAATAAGTCACCTTGTGAAAACTCTCATAAGTCTCAATTGGTGAAACCAATTCTGCTCAAAGATGCGGTGTTGGAAAGAGGACAAATGAGGCTATGACATTACGAAATTTTAGACACATAGGAGTAGTAATTGTAGAGATACCTCAAAAAAAATATCAAGCATTTTTGCAGAAGAAATTAGAAAACTAGGGCTTTTTGTTTCGGGAGATTCCCTTTACTCGTTTCAGAAAAGGAGTACATTGGATAGCTTTCCTTGAAGAGGACCATATTTCTATCCAAACATATCTAAAATATTCCAAGTTTTGAAAATTAGGGTTTCTCTAACAAACCCTAGATCGACCAACTCTGGAACCAGGGCGAACACCTCAAATCGGTAAGATCTAATCTTTTATTATTTACATTTGAGGTTCTCATTTCAAAATGACCTAGCAAACCATCTTGATGAAATCTTGGTGAAGCTGAAAAATTATGAGCATTGGAGTATATGTTTTCACCGGTTCTTGAAGAAAATGAATTGGACACCTACATAAGTGGAGAGGTTCCAGTTCCAAAGGGAGATGAGGCTAAAGCCTTACACAAGAAGAACTTGGTCAAGGCCAAGAGGATCACCGTAATGTAATAAGTCATGGCGAAGCTCACAGGTTATAGTTGGACGTAATCAGACCTAATGTGATTCTATGCTAGAAATGGTCAGAGTGAAGTTTGAGTACTTTAGGGAGAAGCTTGGTGTTCTCTAGATCGAGGTTCCTTCCAAGGGGAAGTGACGAGTCTGTGTGCCTTTCTGAAATGGTGGTAGGATTGGTTCCTCCAATGGTCATATGCAAGTGCAGATCCTTTCTAACATGGTGGTAGGCTAGGCCTCCATGGTCAGATGTAAGTGCAGTGCCTTTCTGACTTGGTGGAAGGTTGGGCCTCCCATGGTCAGATGTAAGTGCAAATCCTTTTTGACATGGTGGAAGGTTGGGCCTCCCATGGTCAAATGTAAGTGAAGAGCCTTTCTGACATGGTGGTAGGCTGGGCCTCCCATGGTCGAATGTAAGTGTAGAGCCTTTCTGACATGGTGGCAGGTTAGGCCTCCCAAGGTCAGAAGTAAGTGTAGAGCCTTTCTGACATGGTGGTAGGCTGGGACTCCCATGGTTAGATGCAAGTGCAAAGATGTTTTGACATGGTGGAAGGATGGGCCTCCCATGGTTAGATGTAAGTGCAGAGCCTTTCTGAAATGGTGGCAGGCTGGGCCTCCCATGGTTAGATATAAGTGCTGAGCCTTTCCGACATGGTGGTAGGTCGGGCCTCCCATGGTCAGATATAAGTGTTGAGCCTTTCCGACATGGTGGTAGGCCATGCCTCCCATGGTTAGACGTGAGTGCTGGGCCTTTCTAAAATGGTGGAAGGCTAGGCCTTCCATGGTCAGATATAAGTGCTAGATGAGCCTTTTTGACATGGTGGGAGGCTAGGCCTCCCATGGTCAGATGTGAGTGTTGGGACTTTCTGACATGGTGGCAGGATGGGCCTCCCATGGTCATATGTGATTGTTGGGCATACCATTTTGACATGGATGTTGGATGTGTTCCTCCCATGGTCAGATATAAGTGTTGGGCAGGAATTTTTGACATGGTGGAAGGCTGGGCATCCCATGGTTGAATATAAACATTGAAGAAGATGAAGACCTACTTGGAGGCTAGACCTACAACCAACATGAAAAAGGGTTGGTTCTATAGAACTTCCTATGATGAGTAGAATTGAGATAGCACCATTTGATCAAGATAATGGAATCAATGATGATGATCCAGCTTTGGTGATGATCTAGCTTTGATTATGATCCAGTGATGATCCAGCTTTGATAATGATCCAGACATGATCTAGTGACAAAGACTTGTGCTGATGAATTGTGTCAATAGAATACCTTCCTAGTTAAGAGGGAGTGTTGATGTATTTGTAACTTCAGAATGTATTCACTTGTATATCTTATATTGTATCTCGATGTTCCTATCGGGAGGATCATTTGTATTTTTTTGTACCTCGATGTTTCTATCGAGAGAGTCATTAATATAATAAAGTAATGTAAATTCATTGAGGTTAACCCTCCATTGTAAGTCGGGGAAATAGTCCCCACAATTGAGTTGAGGTTAACCCTCCTTGTTGATCGTGATGGGAAATTCCCCAGAGTTGTGGGGCACTAGGGTTATTAGACTCTCCTAGAGAAGTCAGGCCTGGTAAGTAATTGTCAAGTTGGAAATTAGTATAACTAGAGAGTGAGTCTCTCTATTTTTTACATACACTCACCCAGCTATATTGCATAGGTGATAGAGAAGGAACTCATACAAGTGAGAGAGAGAACAATTGTTGGATATCATCTTTCTATCCTTGGGTTTTACTGCTTCCATTGGTGCTGTAACACTCCAAAAATTCATAAAATTTCAAAATTTTTCCTTACAACAATTCATGTTAAGTCATAACCTAAAATGCTAGTTTATTAACTAACTTATGTGTAATTAAAAGATGGGTTAAGAGAAATCAGTAGTTAATTTCCTTTTGTTAACCGTAACTAAAAGGCTACAAAAATTTTACTTACTGACTTGTAGGTTACCTGTTACTAACCGTATTTTAATCTATATTGATTTCCAGTTTAAAAAAAAAGTTTGACAGAGTTTAAGAGTTTCAAAAAGTTAAAATCAGAACATTGATTTGTTTGTGAGCATGTGTATGTTTCTGATGGTTGTTTCTCTTTTCTTATTGAAGGGGGCTTTGAGGTTAGCACGAGGCTTAGATTTTTTGAAGCTAACGCAGATTCGATACTTGTACAAGATTTACAGGTAAACATTTACTTCCATAATTTTGATGTAACAATTTAAATCTTTGAAGACCAAATGAGTAAGCTAGAAATATTCTTGAACTCTATTTAATGCATTGATTATCTAAGTATAGGCGTTCCTAGGCCTACAACAAGATTTAATCCACCTAGGTAGCGAAATAGAGTTAGTAGTGATGTTCCATTGTTCTAACATATGAACTTATATGATTGATTGTATATAATCTTTAACACTCTTTTCGTTGATGTAATACTAGATTACATGCACAATGTTTTATAACTAAGGTCTTTATCATGTAAATCCTAAAGCTTACCCTAGCATAAAATATTATTATTAATAAAGAAAAACCGTTAGAAACTAACTAAGAACAAACTAACTTAGGCATATTCAAAACATAACATGCATACTATATGAATTGACCTAGGTATAACCTTTATTATTAATTAAATGGCTTATAAATAAGTCTATCTACATATAAACCAACTTAGGCATATAGCCTAAACATAAAATAATAACTAAACCTAGCTTGTTAATGCATAAATATATCCAAACTATAGTCTAGCTCAGAACTTTAACATACCAATTGACTTATTAAATTTTTAAACAAACTAATGATATTACTTTGTATATGATGCAGGGTTACAATTATATAAATGATGCATAATATCCAAAGTAACCTAGCTAACTCCACTATGCATAAAATGAAATTATTTAAATAATAACATATTATATATGATATTATAACCTAGTTGATCCTTAACATGCATCCAAAGTATTGTTTAATATTAAACAATGTAAAGGCATATAAACTATATATATACAAATAATAATTACAATTTAATTTAAAATCTCCATATGTATAAGAAGCAAAACCTATTACTTAACCTAAACATATATAACATAAATCCAAAGTATTTATAATATTCCTAAACGCTACAAGCACTAAATTGTTATCCTATATAAACCTTAACATCTAACATAAACTATTACCATAATAGACTTCCGTTTACATGAAAAACTTATTAAAACAAAATTTATGTGTTAGTAATAATACATGTTTGTCTTTTTTGTAGAGTAATGCATTATTTTAAATTATATCAAAACATAAAAGATCTTGGAGCAAGTGGAGACCACGTGTTAGCAGAACCACGGAGGGAGGTTTAAGGCTGAAACCTTATCTAAATAAAATTTGACCAAACCCTAAAACCTGGCTTCTCTTCACTATTATTTCGTTGTTCACGTAGAGATGAGAGTTGAGCCGATAGTCTCTCATTTTTGTTTCGGCCTCCCAAGCTCAATTGTGTTTTCAAATTGAGAGAGGCGTTTCACAATCTGGAATGGTTTGCCCTTGGTGAAGTGGCCTCTGTCATGGATTTTGAAAGTTATACCCTCTTTTTTTCTCGCCGTAGTTTGAGGAATAAAGAGATATTTTTGTTTACAGTGTTTGAACCTAGGTTTTCCTTTGAAGGTAAAAGTGTTGTCGGAGAGGGTTTTAAAAAAGATATAAGCAAGGTGGTGAGCTCAAGCAACAAGGTAGACTTCTTTTCCCCAAAACCTGGTATTTTATTTGTTATAGTAATTTTAAAGAAGTAACTATCATAACACTAACAAAAAATCTTGTTCGTTCAATGTG
Organism: Pseudotsuga menziesii; assembly: GCA_001517045.1. Taxonomy (NCBI): domain Eukaryota; kingdom Viridiplantae; phylum Streptophyta; class Pinopsida; order Pinales; family Pinaceae; genus Pseudotsuga; species Pseudotsuga menziesii. The sequence goes on from LPNX010785646.1 coordinate 469,892, forward strand.
GCCGCAAGTGAAGTACTATTCAACATACATATGGAGGTGGAAATAAATACCAGTGAAGAAAATTTCAGGGTTCGAGCTCTTTTTTTTTTAAGTTGCTAGCACACAACTCAGGTAAGCCTTGGCTTTGCTCCAGAGGTTAATTTTTCAGTAAGGATGGTTGTAGCGGTAAAATCATGGGGGTGACAAAAATAACTATGTTTGCTGAAAGATTTTCACAACTGTGTTTTACTATTTTAATGCCTTGATTAATTAAAAATACTTATGGATTGTTTGTTTTACAACCTTTTGGGTTTATGAAAAAGGGATATGGCTCGCAGTTTTAAAGGGTGAAATAATTTATTACCTCAGTGATTTTTTTTATAATTTGTTTCTAGAAATGAATAATTTGTCTTATAACAATATTTAGCCACGATTTAGAATTTTTTATGGCTTTCAGTTAAATATTTGTTTTATTACATTAAGAAACTGTATAAAGGAAAATCTTTAGGGTTTGAAAGAAAATAATAATGTTTTGATTTAGGCCATAAGCTTTAAATAATATTCTGTTTATCATTTGTATTTTAAAAATAACAACCTAAAAGTATTAGTTTAAAACTTCTGTAAGAGATTTACTCTTATGGGTTTCGAATCCTTGACCTTTGACTGAGGAATCCGTGTTAATTGACCTGGGTTTATATTGTTTAAAAAAACTATGCTATAGAAAAACCCTAATTAAAATTTCACTTGGAAATACATAAATCTTTATGGCTGTAAATGAATAATTAATTACATCTATTTTACGCTAAATCGTTTATAAGTAATTCTAGTTCTTTTTATTTTTATTTTTATTATTAGCAACCTAGAATACTTCTGCATTATATATAATTATTTCGGTAACTTATATCTATTTCTGTAACTTGTTTACATTTCTATAACCTATATTAATTTCTGTATCTTGTTTATATTTATGTAACCTGTATTAATTTCTGTAACTTGTTTATATTTCTATAAACTGTATTAATTTCTATAACTTGTTTATATTTCTGTAAACTGGATTAATTTATGTAACGTGTTCTTATTTCTGTAACGTGTATTTATTTCTACATGTGTAAAGAGAAGAATTAGAGCAATACTATTCATTAACTTCCATAATACTATAATGAAACTAGCTATGAACATATGATGTTGTTTCTAGTTAAGAAATAAAGGATAACCTACTAAATTTCTTACTATAAGTATTTTGGGTAAATTGTAACATTTAATTTAATATACTTGTTGTACTAGAGTCTATATCTTTGGATATGTGGAAAAATACAGAAAGGGATAATTATCTTTCAAACAAAATATTCTAACCCTAATTCACTCATTCAGATATACATTTAACCAGAAATTATTTACATTTAAATAAGAAGATATTACACAGTCTAAAGAAACAATCTATATAGTAATTTAAATAAATAGACTCATAATTTCATTCATTCCAGTTCTTTTGCTTGCATAAGGTAAAATAAAATAACATTTAAAACTTGAAAAATGGTAGAGGAGACAATAGCCTAAGGAGCCTGTTCCACCCAACCAATTCCTGAAGACAGTTGAGCTGCAAATCTTAGGACCCCCGAGCCTTTCTACTGGTCGACCTAGTTGAAAGCACTGGGTGGGACAATGGGTTAAGAAACCCTTGCAACTCCATAGAGTAATCAGCAGTAATACTTCTGCCTGTAGTAGTAAGAACTCAGCCAAAATAGTTGCACTAGTTCAGTAAATCAGCTCTTTCCCACTCAAACACTTCTACCTTTCCCCTCCATCGAACCTCTTGTGCACAAATTTCACTCCGAAATTTCAAAAGTAAAGACTGAACAACCACATGCTCAATTAGATGGGTAAATATAAGAATGCATAGGTCTTTTGGTCAGTTTTTCACTTAATGAGCCACTTTCTCTTATTTCGCTTTCTTGGTGAACATGACCACAAAAACAGGGAAGTTGCCTCCTGCAACAGCTAGAAGTGGTTTGAGGATGCTGCCAAATGTCAATTTGCTCTCACCCCAGTCTATTCCACCTAGTGACCAATAGACACTCATTTAACAACCTTCTTAAGCTATTGTCTCATCTTTTATTTATTAATTAATAAAATATTCGGCATAATTAATTACAATCATCCTTGACCCCACTTGGTCAATAATCACAAACTTTACAATAAAATTAGAGTATAATGTCTTCTTAAACATAAAATGTTTTTGTAATTTGGGGTATGTGACAGGTGCTCATTCTATCTCTGAGGAAGTTACAGGGTTTTCTCCTTTATGGTTTCCCTGAGGAAAATATTTGTGTCTATTGTCTCTTGTGATTGATAGTTGTGCATGTTATTTTCTCAAATAAGATCCTAAGATCATAGCTTAAATGGTAAAAATATAACATTTTAAAGTAAAATTTGACAATACTGATTCACCCCCCCTCTCAGTATTGTGGGATAAACCAACAATTTGTATCAGAGAAGGTTCCTTCACAATAGCTTAACCATCAGAAGGAAGATCACATCCAATAATTGCAATGGATCAACAAGAAGGATTGGCCACTAATAAACCTCCACTATTTACCGGGGAAAATTATGCCTACTGGAGTGTAAGAATGAGGTGTCATCTGATGTCCCTGGAATGGAAGGTTTGGGAAGCAACAGAAAAAGAGCTTAAAATAGGAAACCAATACCCTATAGACACAGTTGAACTAGGTGAATATGATGGTAATTCCAAATACCTAAACGCAATCTTAAGTTGTTTAACAAACTCGGTATTTACTAAAGTTATGCAATGCACATCTACCAAACAAGCTTGGGACAAATTGAAAATTATCTATGAAGGAGAGTCCAAGGTCAAACAATCCAAACTTCAAACATATAAAGGCCAATTTGAAAGTCTTAAAATGAAAGAAGAAGAGAATGTTGGTGAATACCTCCGTCATGTGGATGAAGTTGTTAATGCGATCAGAGGGCTTGGAGGAAAATTAAAACAAAAAGAAGTGGTAAGCAAGGTACTAAGAACATTACCAATGAGATATGACCCAGAGGTATCCATCTTAGAAGAAAGATATGATCTTAAAAAGGTAACAATGGATGAGTTACATGGAATTCTCACTGTGTATGAGATGAGAACAGGACAAAATGGATCTTTAAGAAAAGAAGTAGCTTTTAAAGCCTCCATAAAAAATCAATTAGAAAACCCAAATGATAAGGAAGCTCTTTTCATTAATAAACTTGAGACAGGGACTGGAAAATACAAGGGGAAGTTACTTTTAAATTTTTTTAATTGTGGAAGGATTGGACATTATGCCTCTAAATTCACCTACACTAAACAAGATGAGAATGAAGGAAAGGAAACTTCAAAATTCAAAATGGGTAAACAAGGAAACAAGAAAAAACCCTATGGGAAAAAGAAATTGTTTACACCATGGAAGACAGGGAAGATTCAGATGGAAGTGAAGTTGAATAAACAGAATTTTTATTTATGGGCCTAGACACTCAAGCCTCAAATAGTGAGTCAGAGTAGAAGGAGAAGTAGATCTAAGAGATGAACTTGTTAACGCCCTTAAAGAACTTGAGAAATGTAGGAAAAATAATAGACAGTCAAATCTTGTCATCAATCAGTTGGAAGCTCAACTCCTATATGCCAAAAAGGTTGAAGAGGACCTAATCCTACATCTTAAAAGAAGAATACAGGAGTACAAAAAAAGTTGCAGAAGAAATCATGCAATTCAAGAGAAAGCTTGATGAATAATCTATCAAGTCAAAGTTTGAGAATAGCTTAAGGATTCTATTATGAAATTTTGAGTATCCAAAGACCATCAAGTGATAGGTCTGTTGGGGTTCGTAAAAAAGAAGAAGATAGATATTTTTTCTGTCACCAATCAAGAAGGAAGTAAGAAAAGATATGCTGAAGTAATAAAGACTCTAGCTAAAAAGGAAGGAATCAAGAAAGCAGGCTTAATTTCTTAGGATAAAAATAGAAATAATATAGCACCAAATAAATCAAATAGATATCTATAGATCTTCTTAGGTCACTTCTATTCTTGTAATAATTTTGGTCATAAAGCATTAGATTGCAGAACTGATAGAAAGGTTTCAGAATACAAGAAGAAGTCATCAAGTAATAAGTCGAAGGGACATAAGAATCTTTTTACACTACTCCAAAAATATGACATAGAATGTTATAAGTGTAATAACCATGGACATATGGAAAGCGATTGTAAGTTGAAGACTCCTACAAGAAACACTGTTGCAATCAAATCTCATAACACCAAATAAAAGAGATATTGGAGAGAAAAGGAAGAAAATGAAACTTCCATGATTGCTTTATGTGCAACCAAAAGAAAAAACTTATGGCACTTAGATAGTGGTTGTTCAAAACATATACTGGTGACCCAAGCAAATTCATAACACTAAAATATAATAAGGTAAAAGTCACTTTTGGAGACAACATGTCCTCCAAAATAATTGGCAAAGGAATAAGTGTTTTCAACAACAAGATCAAAGCAAAAAATGTTTTGCTCATTGAAAACCTCAATCCTAATCTTCTCAGTGTAATTCAAACATGCAACCAATGACACATTTGTATCTTTGAATAGGAAAAATGTGAAATCAAGAATAAGAAATCAGGAAAGGTTGTTGGCATTGCTATGAGAAATAAAAACAACGTATACATATTGGAAAATCAAAACCAAGGTTACTTAAGTATGATCGATGAAAGTTGGTTATGGAACAGAAGGTTGGGACATTTAAGTTTTGAAAATCTTGTCAAAATCATCACGAAGGAAGTTGTAAGATATCTACCTAATATTATAGTTCCTCTAAACTTTGTGCGTAGACATTGTCAACATGGGAAGCAAACCGGATCCAATTTTAAAATAAAAGAACATATGACCTCACACCGTCTGGAAATAATACACAGATATTTGTGGACAAACTAGAACTAAAATTCTACAAGGAGATCACTATTTCATGTTGCTCATTGATGATTACACAAGGATGACCTGGGTAGAATTTCTCAAAAAAAAATAAGAAGCCTTTAAAAAATTTAAAATTTTCAAGCAAATGGTTGAAAATGAGTCTGGTATGAAAATCAAGTGTCTTAGATCATATAATGGGGGAGAATTTACTTCCACTGAATTTTGTGAAGATCATGGAATTAAGAGACAATTTTCAACTACCAAAACTCCTCAGCAAATGGGGTTGTTGAAAGTAAAATCAGAACAGTCCAAGAAGCTGCCAGAACAATGCTTAATGAAGCAAAATTGCCAGATTCTTTTTGGAGAGAAGTTGTATACACAACTGTCTACACACTTAACAGAGGCAAAACCATAGTAAATAAGGATAAAACCCCCTACGAATTGTGGTATGGAAGACCATCCTCAGTCAAATATTTTAAAGTGTTTGGAAATAACTGTTATATCAAAGAAACAAGGATTAACTTGGAAAGTTTTACTCTAGGACTGATGAAGGAATATTTCTAGGATATTCATCCACCAGAAAGGCATATAGGTTTTTTAATAAAAGGTTACATAAAATTGTAGAAAGTGTTGATGTAAAAGTAGATGATGTAAAACCAAGGAAAGAGAAAAAGCTTGATAGTATTGAAAATACATGTGATGACGAGATAGAAGAATTGCAAAAGGATGGGAGCATTCATAACGAAGAAAAGGACAAAGAGGAGGAAGATACATAGGAATATGAAGAAGACTTCCCTAGAACTGACACTAAAAATCCATTTAGAAGGATACAAAAGGATCATCCGAAGTCACAGATCATGGGTGATAAAAATGACAGAATCAAAAAAAGAAGTAAACTACCAAGTGTTGAACAAGCCCTACTCTCAATAGTAGAACCCAAGAAATTTACAGAAGCCAGCAAAAGTGATGAATGGGTCAAATCCATGAATGAAGAACTAGATCAGATTGAGAAAACTGAGACCTGGGAACTTGTCCCAAGACCTGAATATAAGAACATTGTAGGAACCAAATGGATTTTCAAAGACAAGTTCAATCAAGATGGACAAGTAATAAGGAACAAAGCAAGAATATTTAAGGTGTATTCCCAAGTGGAAGGTATTGATTTTGAAGAAACTTATGCTCCTGTAGCTTGACTTGAAGCAATCATAATATTTTTATCACTGTCATGCCATAAAAATTTCATAGTATATCAAATGGATGTCAAGTATGCATTCCTTAATGGAAAACTAGAAGAAGATGTGTATATTGAACAACCTGAAGGGTTTCTCTTGTCAAAAAACAAAGGTTATGTCTGTAAACTGAAGAAGGCACTCTATGCTATCAAACAATCCCCAAGGGCATGGTTTTCAAGATTAGACAGTTACTTGAAATAGCAAGGTTTTAAAAGAGGAGTCACTAAAAGTAATCTTTACCTAAATATCGAAGATAAGAATATGATAATTGTTGTTGTCTATGTGGATGATATCATATTTGGAAGCAATATTCAAATCCTAAGTATATATTTTTCCTCTGAAATGAAGAAAGAATTTGAAATGTCAATGTTGGGTGAATTAAATTTCTTCTTGGGATTGCAAGTCTACCAAAAAACAAAGCAATTTTGATCTCGCAAACTAAGTACATCAAATATATGTTGAAAAAGTTTAAAATGGAAGATTCCAAAGATGTTGGTACTTTTATGGTCATTGGTTGCAAGTTAAATATCTGGAAGTAGATCAAACCATGTTTAGATCCATGATTGGTAGTCTTATATATGTGATGCAAGCTATTGGATTGGTAGCTATATTCCAGCTAGGACCCAAAGAAACACATGTAACAAGAATAAAAAGGATTTTCAAATACCTAAAAGGTATGATGGAGTATGGTTTATGGTATTCAAAAGGACAATAATTTACCTTGAAAGAGTTTACTAATGCAGATTGGGCAGGAAGTGTTGATGATCGTAAAAGTACTAGCGAAGCAGATTTCTTTCTGGGAAATTGTTTAGTATCATGGTCAAGTAAAAAAAAATCCTCCATTTCACTCTCTACAACATAAGAAGAATATATTGATGCCACATCATGCTGCACTCAGGTTATTTGGATGAAAAAAACGCTAAAAGATCTACTTGTAAAATATGAACATCCAATAGTGATCAACTGTGATAATGTTAGTGCTATAAATATGTCTAAAAATACTATCATGCATTCTAAGAATAAATACCAATCAAGTATCACAATCTAAGAGAACAACTATCTTAAAAAGCTTCCAGATTGGAATACATTGACACAAAAGAACAGATTGCTGATATTTTCACCAAACCACTACCTAAGGAATCCTTTGAGCATCTTAGATAGAAGATGGGAGTCATTCCTTTACAAAATCACTACAAGAAGGAAGCAAAATCTCAGGGGGAGATATGATGACAGAGGAAGCTTTCAGATAGAGAGGTCTCTTTCTCATTGGTGTCAAAGGGAGAGAATGCTTAAAGATATTGCCATCAATTCCAAAGGGGGAGATTGTTAAAGTAAATTAGTTGTCATCGATTCCAAATCAGTTATTAAAAGTCAAATATATGGTGGAAGTCTGAAGGTTGCAAGTATCCAGAATAACAAAGGAATAACATTGTTATAGGTTGCAGGTTGAGGGTTGAATGACAAAAAAATAGCCCTATAGAAAGTTGAATGAATAACATCAATCATTCAATATTGTTTCAGAATGAACTGTCACATAAGATTTCTACAAAGAAATCATGTAAATCCACAACGTCATGGTGAGATCTGAATTCGATCTGAAATCAATGGTTAGGAAGTATCCTGCACAAGATCCAATGGATGAGGATCAGTTCTACAAAAGATAGGTGGGAAGATGAAGTTCCACAAAATATCGAGATTAGACAGCTGAGATTAGCTCCGCCCAAAGAGATCGATGGTGTAGAAGAAAAATGTGGAAATAGCGTTTAAAGATTCTATGAACCCGCAATCTGCATCCCATAACCTAGAAATCAACAGTTAGGAAAACAATTGCAAAAGATCAATGATGCATAATTGTTGTGGCGGAAATAATATTGCAGAAATTCGAGATACAATTTTCAGAAGAGTTACATTTCCGCATCCTGCATCCTGCATCCCACATCTCGCATCCTGCAATATGGAGAGATCAGACGGCTGAAGTTAGTTCCACTAAAATAGATCAATGGTTCGAAAAAGAAGTGCGGAAAGAAGTTTGTGAAAAGTCGAGATACGATTTTGGGAAATGTTACATTCCGCATCCCACAAATCTGAATATCGACGCTCATGGAGAATCCCGATGAAGATTAATGGTGGGGAATCGTTGAAACATAAACTTGGTGCGGAAATACAATTTCAAGAGGAAATCTGTAGAGTAGATAAATGGTCCAGAGAGATTTGGACATAAGATCAATGGTCAGAATTGTATCTCGAGAAGAAGATTACAGAAGCACCAGAGAACATTAAACAAGGCCGCATAAATGAATTCTGAGCTGTGAGAAGAACGAAATGGTGCATTTTCTGAAACTCAAACAATGAAATTATGTGATGGTTGAACGAGTAGATGATGAATAGGTATGTCTGAAAGTAAAAATTCACGATCCAAAATGAAATACCACAGCTATGGAAAGATGTGTTGGTAGATAACAGGTAAAAGGTATTTATTGAATGAATGTGTAAATAATGAGGTGTCTCTATTAGGAATTTTGACAGATTCCAAAGTGGATAGTTCTTCAACTGTTTTAAAAGCTGAGAAAATCAATCTAGGGAGGAAGGGTGGTGCTAGGGCAGGCCACAGGTCTGTATGGGGTCAAAGCCTCCTTCCAATCATATCTGGAGAAGAGGGTGTCGTAGCATCCTTGTCTATTGAAGCAAGAAGAAAACCATAGGGGTGTTGTAGCATCCTAGTCTATAGTTGCATGCAAAATATAGGGTGTATCTACATCGTTTCTATTGTAGTAGATAAACAATTTTGTAAATTCATCTTATTAATGAGTTTGTGTTGGTGGTTTGCTCTTTTTAGGTTTCCATAATTAAAAATGTGTCTTGATTGTTGATTTTGTGTATTTTAAAGTAAAAATTGACAATACTGATTCACCCCCCCCCCTCTCATTATGGTGGTATAAACCAACATTCACTTTACACATCGGTATAAACATGACAATTTGACCATATATGTAGTAGTGTCCTTATCACAAGAATCTAAGCATCATCTTCTTGACCATATTTTACCTCACCATCAAATGTAGGAGTTTTTTCCTTCCTAAATTATCCATGAAAGTTCTCCCTCTAGATCTTTTCCTCTTCTTCCTATGAGAGGAAGAGCTTGATCCTTCAGTGAAATTCTTAAATTTAGATGACTCATTAGAAGATATTTCTGGAGTATATGTATTTTATCAAGAAATCATTCTCGAATTATGGAAACCCCTTATGAGAGTTCCTCCTTGAGCCACTCCCACTCTTTTCCTGATTTTCTGAGTGTTTTTCATACTTTGAAGCATAGTTGTATTTAGTTGATTATGTTCTTCTTAAGATGTAATCAATCTTTCATTTTCTTCTCTAGAACTTTGCCGTTAGGCTCCTCATGGTTTCTATAGTTCTGGGGGATTCACTTGCTTTATCTTACCCTTGGATTTTCCCCATGGAATCTATCTCATATTCATATAGATCTTGTGCATCATCAATGATGATGGTCTTCTTGGTCCAAGCAAGAACAAATATTTCCCAACTGCATTATACTCTAAGTTGACCCTTTAGCAGAATCTAATATGATTTTGAATCTATAAAAGTGTTCATATAAACAAATTTGTTATCTTTATTAAATTTTGTGGAAAATCAAAATAAATTTTCATATATTTTGGGAAATATCCATATTGACAATTTTCTTTGTCAAATTATGGCTACAGAAACTGTTCTGATCAATTACAGAAACATTTGAATCACCAATTCATAATTCAATTATGTAAATTTGTTCCCCTTAAGATAATATTTTGAATGACTATAAGTATGCTCAATTCTGATTTTTTAGTACAAAGGTACAACCCTACAAAATTATCAAATTGGCCCAATTTCTACACTTCTCCTATAGGTGCATTTAACCCCAGAGGCCAATTTCAGACACATGTAGCAGATAATATATAGAGAACTAGAACAACTAGTCTATTTTCCTAGATAATACATATGACCAGGATTACTAAGAAATTTTCAGTTCTATGATGTGATGCTTTAATCACCTTTTATAATATTATGGAATCCACTACAGTTGTAGAGGAAACCTTCCAATGGATAGGGTTTAAGAGGCCATCAATGTACTGGGGTTGAAAGAGAGATGCAAATGGTTTTGCAAGTATATATAAACAAGATTCAGAAATTAGTATGGTTCATACCTTAACAAATGAAGGTTGATCCAAGCAACCCTTCAATCCCCCTTTTTTTCCTCATGCTCCAAGAGACCTGCAAAACAAGTTATACCTTCCTCAAACCATAAAAGAATATATGAAAGGAGATTATGTTCAGTAAAACGTAAAATTCTAAACTGATATACATCATCATATATTCAAAACGGAGATTCAAATACACGTTGGACAATGATTTGGGAAGAAGAAGGAAACCACATCTTTATTAATCATGAAAAGAAGGACAAATATACCTTCTCTTCAAGTTGGGCACCTCACAAAACCTTAATCTAGTTATTTTTCTTCTCTTCTCCATGGAAATCAGCCTCCAAGCTCTGGAACACAAGGATAAATATTCTAGGGAAAAGGTGGGGGGAATGAGAGTCCTAATTCCTCCAGCATAACAATGTAAAGATTCAAGTCCTCTCTCATGGACCTCCCTACCTCTATTTATATGTTTCTAAAGAGATAGGGTCGAAGAAAAAGTATTTACAACCAAAGGAGTCAGTTGCATAACCACCCAAACTTCCCAAAATCCAAGAAACATCTTTTTTTAACATTTACAGGAAGAATGCATGGGTTGCAATGTAAATAGTCAAATTCAAGGAATACACAGGTATTATGTAAAACAAGTTGTTTATACATAAAAAATATCATTTTAAGGTATTTTTGATCATTTTCAGACTTTGTTGTCTTCTACAAAGTTTTAGTTGACTCAGATACCTTTCCAACGGTGAAACGAAGAGGTCAAACTGATTTACAAAACTCCATATAATATGGTTCCTCGAATAAATGTGTTTTTAGATGAATTTCATGAAGTGTCTTCATGGAAGTGTTGACATGCGATGAAATCATGGGAAAGTGATCACTAGGAAGAGACGTTTCATTTTGGGCTATAACATATGCCCCCTAATCTATGAGGTTAGAGGGGAAGATGATAGCTGAAATGCATTATAAAGGAAACAACTGAGTATGGGGAGACCAGAGAATACAATATCAAAAGGCTCGAACAAAGGTACCTGAAAGAGAGATAAATGTCAGACAAAACTGATCTCTAGGACATACAAGTCCATATGCAAACGATCGCCATAAGGATACAGGTTGATCCCACATATGTATAACTGATGTAAATATCATGATTGATCAATATGCAAAAATGTGCCATATAAAATCTAAAGGAGTCATGGTCACAAATGAACAAGGTGGATCCATGCTCAACAATCGATCATAGCCACAAAAAATACAAGGCGGATCTATGTCTCAACAAAATTTCATATGAAGTGTGACAAGGTCTTGCGCAGCTCGGGAAATAGAAAAAAAAATGATGATACTACTGTTGGCCCAAGGTATTCAATCCAAACCTCCAAAAAATATACAAATCCTAACCATGTGAATAAAGGAGTTGAAGTTGAACATGGAGGAAACCGTTTGATTACTGGTCAGTAATGAGAATCATTAACAAACACAATGGATACCACCATTAATGAAAATGGTCCCCAAGGTACCTAGTACATTCTAACAAGTGTGTATACAAGGAATTGAAGTCAAACACTTGAAGAATCCATCGAGTAGGAGACACTAAGGTATTCCCACTACCCAATATCAAGGGAAATTGCGACTGATGACTGCAATCCCTAAGGTACTATCATAAACTATAAATCTCATTCCCAGAGCAAGAGGTATTGTAGTCGATAGGAAGAGATCCATTGGAATGAAGGAATTAAGGAATCCTCCATCATCTAACATGAGGTTAGTGAAAGACTAATTGGCTCTGGAACTGGTACTGAATTTCATGACAAGGACCATCGATGACATGATGCAATGAACTGATACTAGAGAATGGTCAACACAAAAGGTCAAGGCAATTGCAGAATGGCCGACAAAGCTTTATCCTTGAACAATGAGAATGACACAAAAGTGACTTAGGAATATTTTGACATAAATATACTAATGCCACAAAACTGCAATGTAGGAGACATTGACAGATTCCCCATATAATTGGAAAAGGAGCCAACTAGAGGAGTAAAAACTATGAATCAAGATAAAGTAAAAAATTGACACCCAATTGTTGATAGAATCAAAACTGGTTCTTTGTTCAAGGAGATAATACTTGTTTCCATGATGTAAAATAAATGTGAATGAACTTCCATTCCCTCTTTCTTGTAAAGGTTTAATGAGTCCAAGAAAGCAAACTTGGGACCTTCTTCATTTTTGGCAAGCTCGAAGAAGAGACAGAAGAATGCTTGATAAATCACTGATTTGTGGATTTTACGAGCATGAATTAGTGAATGCTTGGACGTGTTTTCATAGTTTAGAGAGTCTGAAAATAGGCCAAAGAAGACTCTAAGGGGGTGCTTTTTTGTAATGTTAGTCTCCTAAGTCTGAAATAGTGTAAAATAATACAGAGGAGAACTCTGTTAGCCCAAGTGAACTAAGGTATTCCTTTTTCATAGTTAGTCGGCAAGGTCTGAAAAAGGCATAAACTATCACCAGACCGACACACCTTCAGAACTAATATGTATCCTAAGTTTAATGGGTGTGAAGGAAGGAAAGATCACTTGGAAAGATCACTTGGAAAGATCCATTTGATTACGAAAAAATGGGGCTTACAACAGTAAAATCGATGCTTTGCTTTTTGGGTTTTAACGAGCATGACAAAGACATAAAGTACGCTCAGAATATTTTTTCATGTTTAGGCCCAGAGCACAAAAAAGAGAAAACTAATCTCAAAAAGGTTCCTTTTCCGTAAATGTAGTCCTTCAGGTTCAGAAAAGAGATAAACTTATTCCTAAAGGTATTCTTCTATAATTCGAAGAAAATGGAGTATTCCTTTTTCCTAAGTAATTCACAAGGTCAGAAAAAGGGGTAAACTTATACATATGCGGATGATTGTTCAAATTACCTTGACGAGTATGACAAACAAGTTAACTCAGAAATATAGTCAATTTTAAGGAGTCAAAGATAACTCCATATCTTTCTCCTTACTATTTTTAACGAGCTCGAGGGGGGAAAAATAATGCTCTAAATATGAGGAGATGAGTGTCAGAGGCAAGTGAAAATATTTCCAAGTGAGATGAATAAACCTATGCATGATGAAATGAACATGAGAAAGATAAAGACACTCAGGGAATGTCTCCTCAAGGAAAAATGTGTCAAGTTGGAGAGGAAAAATGGTACTAGGCTGAGCGATGATGAGAGAAAAGATGAGGACTTATACAATGATTTGAAAGCGTGGAAGATGACATCAGGCTCATAAGCACGAGTAGGGTACATGAAAATACAGTTACAACATGAACAACAAGGAAAGGTCAATAAACAGTTTTGAATCCAACTAAAAATCATGTCTCCAAGAAACAACAACATCAGAATCACATTCAGAAGAAAAGATCCGATGGAGGTTACTTTGGCAGAAACACATGTGAATTTTCTATCTTCTACAAAACGTGTAGTCAAGGCAGAATCAACGAAAAAGGACTCTATAGTGCCATTATCCAAGGGTTTATGATCAATAAGATCAACCTCAAAAGAAAAGAAAAAATCAACAAGGGAGATAGAGTTTGCTGGAACAAACTCAGTATCACGGGAGTTGAATAATTCATAAGAAAAATCAAAATCATCATGATCATTGACTTGTTGTTCGAAATGAGAGTCCAAAAACTCAAAAATACCAACATAAGAAGACCGATACCAGGATTACTAAGAAAATTAGGGTTAGACTTAGTCACAACTGAACCAACATCCAAAAGAAGGTTAGACTATATCAAAGATTCTAGGAAGAATCCATCCAAAGGAAGGAGATCATTCAATATAGGACACATGTCTAAACTTTCAAATGGATCAACAAAGTGGAGAGCAGGCTCCATATTCTGTTTAGGATGACTCACTTGGTCAACTGCTAGGACCGAGTCCCTAGAAGGTAAGCATAAACATAGAGGCTGCTCCTCAGTGGAAATTGAATGCAAATAACATGAGGGCACATAGCTCACCTGTGGTGGGGTAGTGTCTATAGAAACACTGGGAATCAATAAAGGAAATACCTAGACTCTAGTTGGGTCAGGAGACAGATCAAGAAAATCCAAATGATCGATAGCGACAATTTCTTCACCATGATTAAAGTACATGACACGAAAGAATGTTGACACCACATCCTGCATGGCATAAACATAATCACATCTGAGGAGCACAGTGAAGTCCAAGGGGTCTTCTATCACCATGAAGTCAACTAAGATGGTCTTCCCACCCAAAGTAACATCTGTTTGAGTAATAATTCCCAAGGCTATACTAGTTGTTCTATAAAACGCTAGTAATTGACTAACAGTCGACAAAAGGCTGGGAGATCCCATGCCCCACTAAGAATGAGAAAACAAGATACTAATTGAGACTCCTTCATCAACAATACAAGGAGCATTTGTGTATTGTTCAAATTTGACCTTTATCTAGAAATGTGCATTAGAAGGAAGGCACGAATCAACTAGGCTATCCCAATCAAAGGAAGCAATTTGAAAGGTTGGTGGGGGTTCATCCGAAGTGAGTTCAGTTCCCCCTTGTTCAGTAAGTTCAGAAATGTGACTAGAAGACACTTCTCCAAAGGAATACTGGGATTGATTTAAAATGGAATAGATTCATCCGCTTTGTGAAAGTCACTCTCTGAAGGGAGAGTTGGATTGACCAAATATGAGATTGGTTCAATCACATAAGGATCACTCTCTGAAATAAGAGTGGGGTGAACCAAAGACTGGGAAGGTTTGACCACTAGATCAACCAAAGGTTGAGTAGGTTGTTGAGAAACTATAGGTTGTTCAGGAGAAGGAAATCCTTGATTCTTGGAACATACTCTTCACACTTCTACGATAACATGACACTGGTGAGTAAGATGATCTCCCTCAAATAGATTACAAAGGAACTTAATTTTTCTTTTCAAACGCCCAGTTTTCTCAACAATGTCAATGTGAATAGCAGTGGCTAACTGTTTTCTCTCCGCATGACCTACATAGGATGAGAGTTTTCCCCCATCATGACCACTAGAGGCTAGGTGACTAAGTCCAACTTGACTAATAGAGGATGGTTGAAAAACTTCAAAATGTTCAAAAACAAGATGGCCGTGAAACCAAACTCTTCGTACCTCTACGATGGCAGGGTATAGATAAGTAAGGTGGTCTCCATCACAAATATTACAAGGAAACTTGGGCTCATGTTTTGAATGGTTATTATTTTCAACAATGTCAACATGACTCGCAGTGGCTAACTATTTTCCCTCAGCATGAACTACAAAGGCTAAGAGACTACCCCCAGCATGACATACAGACGATGAGAGACTGGATCCAACATGACCTACAGAGGTTAGACAGGTAGGATCGACATGTTTTTCAGTATTTGAGTGTGTACCCTCAACATGAACTGCAGAGGTAGGTTGGTTGGGTCCAACATGGCCTACAGAGGTTGGAAAAGGAGTTTCAATATGACCTGCAGAGGTTGAACGGGTGCCCTCAGCATGACTGCAGAGGCTGAGTGATTGGATTCGACATGACCTGGAAAGGTTGGAAGGATCCCACCAGCATGATTAGTAGAGGTTAGATGTTGAAGATCAACTTGACTTACATAGATTGAGTACTTAGATCCAACATGGCCTGTAGAGGTTTGATAGGTTCCCCGAGCATGAACTATAGAGGATGGGTTGTGAGGCTCAACTTGACCTGCATAGGTTGAACGGGTTCCCCCTTGCTTATGTGTCTTCTTCCTATTATTCCTTATTTTACTCCTTTTAGATTGTCAGTTACTAGTACCAGTACTTTCACCACATGAGGTAGAAGGAGGAGGAGAAGCAGTTACAGGTGAAGGGGAAACAATGTTTTGATGCCCTTAATATAAGGAGCTTACTTGAGAAGAATCATGAGCATTCAAGATAGTTGGAGTCGAAAAAAACCACACCAGTAGCCCTAGGGTGAATCTAGGTAGATTCAAGGAAGTCATCAAAGGAACACCAACATTCCCTATGAGAGGAATAGTACAAGGAGTTCCCAGCATGGGGATCTATTGGTTGGTCTTCAAAGGGGTGTTAGCCGTAGTTTCAAACAATAATACAAAGTCTAAGGTCAACATGAAACCAATAGTACAAAGAACACACCACTAGAAAAGGACCTAAGTATCAATCCAAGAAAACAAATATGCCTTCAAAAGTAAATTCTGGGAGGATGAGGGCCCATAACTAACCAGTGAAGGAAGGAGAGTAGTTACTTGGTGTCTCGTGAAGAGTCCTTTGGGTGCAGGTGCTAAAATCACCCAAAAACCCTCCCAAATTTTCTACTGAGGTTACCTTCCAATTCTGCCCTAGGTACACTAGAAATAGCCTTCCAATTCCACCTGTGTAAGATCCTAGTAGATAAAATACTAAGGCTACCAAAATCATGGAGAAAAATAGTCATCAGTCCAGCCGATGCACATGGGTAGGGTAGCAAATCCCGAAACTCAAACAGTACCAGGAACCACACTGGGCCAATAGGAGTTACTAGATGAGTCCCCAAATGTGCAACATCTCTAGTGTATGCTTTACTCAAAAGTGGAGGGGTATCTCCAACATATCAGTATTGCACAACCTCGTGCTTGACTCCTGTGTGAGAGGACATTTTCGATGTATTTACCAATAAAGTTGGATTTCTTAATAGATAGGCCATCATGTTTGAGTTTGAATTTTTGGCCAATTAATATATCTCTAACCCAAAACACTAGCCTAGACTAGTGTGTGTTATCCCTATAAAAAAATCATTACTAATAAATTTTAAATATTAAGCATTTATTTTAAAGGGTCGTTCATTACTCAAAGGGGGTGGAGAAGGTGAAACCAATGGTGTTTTAACTCAATGTTGAAACAAGATGAGTAAGCGAAGAGAAATTAAATTAAAAAAAAAAATCTCTTTCTTTTTTCAAATAGAAAAACTCGAAATCCACAAAAGGACAATTTATTTTTTATTTTTTCAATAATAAAGATATGCAAAGCATTAAAGACAAAACCCTAATCTACATGCATATCAAATAACTATATGTTCTTTTCTTTTTATTTTATATATACAAAAGAAAAACTTACCTACAAAGTAAAGTATGCAGATAACAAGAACAAAGCAAAAGGAAATCAGCTATACAAACAGTAACAATACTCATGTATGATCCATGGGTTGCAATGTAAATAGTCACAAATTCAAGGAATACGCCGGTATTATTTAGAACAATTCGCGTATAAAAAGTGGAATACATGAGTTTCCTTAAGGAAACCCGTGTATACATCAAAAAATATCATTTTAGGGTACTTTGGGAATTTTCATACTTTGGTGTCTTCTGGAAAGTTTCAGTTGACTCGAATACCTTTCCAATGGTGCAAAGAAAAGGTCAAGCAGAGTTACTGAACTCTAGGTACGGGTCCTCCAATATAGGTGTTTCTTCAGTGAATTTCATGAAGTGTTGTCATGAAAGTGTCGAGATGCAAAGAAATCATGAGAAAGTGGTTGCAGGAACATATGTGTCATTTTGGGCTATAAAAAATATTTCATATTTTTTCTAGTCTCTCCGTTCTTAAAATTTTGATAGTTCCATGACACCCACTCCCATTCCAAAATCTGACCCATTTTATTTTCCTCCTACAACTACGGTTCAACTCTAGAACCAAATTTGTTGATTTAAAAAAAAGAGTGTCAAGGGGGATTTCCCACTTGCAGCCTCCCTACGTTGTTGTAGAGAGGTTCAAGGGGGGATTTCTACCTTGCTTCTTCCTTGTGTCATTGTAGAGAGGGTCAAGGGAAACACCCTCATTTGTTTTGTAAACTATTAAATTTTGTGGAATATGGTGCATGAGAAAAGTGTCATTTTCCACTAACCTAGAAAGGGTGAAAATGTGTCATGAAACATTCCTACTAAGGTTTTATATAGGTCTGACCTATCACCCCATGATGTGGCTAGGTCACCCTCCATCGGGCGTTGACAATTTTCCTGTTAGCAAAAGTGATAACTCCTCGTGGGGAAAATAGTTTTGAAAAGTCCCTTGGGGAGGAGTTATCAATCAAAAGGGGACATGTACCATGTGCAGTTTCGACCCAACTCTTTGCTCATCCCATTTTATCTAATGGGAACTTTACCTTTACGTTATGATTCATAGTCATTAATATTCCAAAATATCCAATGATCAAATCATTTTTCACCTACTATTACGCACCATGCACATTTCCAAGGCATTATCAACCACAATCATTGATATTCTCTCTCACTCAATGGTCGGATCTCCATCTGCCTTTGCAATTCATCACATGTAGTCACCTATGTGTGGAATCCATGTGGCAGGTCCACATCACACCTCTTCTCACATGGATCATCCACATCAAACCTCCTACCCACGTGTCTCCTCCATGTCACTCATCAACATCACATGGGTGGGTCCCACCTCAAAATTACCAAAATTTAAAATTTTTAAATTACATGAAATTTAAATTTTAGAATTTACTACCAAATTAACTTTGTTCCTTATCCATCATTTAACAAAACTTGTCTTTTATAGAATTATTTTCTATTTTTTTCCTATAAATGTGCATTCTAGCCCATATAACTCAAGTGTTACAACTAGAAGCTCTGATACCACTTTGAAACATTCCCATCCCTCAATCTGGACAACAAAAGGGGACATTATACTAAATCTGGGCTTCTAAATTTCACCCATAACCATAAATTGACGAATATATAATTGTATAAACATGTGTGCAAGTGCATAATAAAAATACAAATCATAAATAAAATTCCTACACACATCTAGGATGCGTATGCAAGCTTAATCGTTACATGCATATAAATAAAATCATTAGACATCAAATACAAAAGAGTACATACATTTAAAAAAACAAGATCCAAGAAAATGGTTGTGTAAGAGCAATTTTCCACCCAACTGTAGGCATTGTCCATCATATCCTCTTTTTCCTATGAGGTTGTTCTCAAGCATCCAAAACTAGAAGAACTCAATGTGTAAGGGTTCTTAGATTTCTTGACCTCTATGCTCACCTACATCCATATATTTTTCCTTCAAATTTTCAAACATGTTTCTAAATTCGAATTTCTAGTGTAAAAACACAATCTGGTAGAATGGACATGAACAACAATAGAAAAACTCTGCCTAGTGTAGAAACAAGCATGAGGGAATGATTAAAAGAGTTTTGAATCCAAGGGATATAATACATTGGTGAAAACACAATTGGAATTACTTCTAACCATATAAGAAAATGGAAACAAACAACTAACACAACTGTCACAAAACCCATGCTTTAATAACTACATGAATTGACTTTTCTCACCAACCTCATGCATGCATTCAATGATTGGGTTTAATAGTCAAGAGAAAATATTTGGCTCATTTAAAGTCCATGGAAGTTTTTGGATGAGTTCTAAGGTTAACACTTGGTAATATAAGATTTAGTTTTCACATAGGACCCATTTCCTCTTCCCCTCTGGTGGAATCAAAACCCTTCTAGTGCTCCTTACACAACCATCTTGGGCCATTTTATTATTTCCAACATAATATTTACATATATTTCAAATTAGCATGATTATCCAATCATATATTCCAATACAAATATTTACATCATACATTCCTATCCTTTCACTACTCGATCCTTGGCCTTGAGCTCCGCGCTAGGAATCCATACTAGCATATTTACATCATTTACATAATTTTGATTAAATCCATTCCAATTCAAAATTGGCGGTACTACATGGCATTTTTTAGAAGCATTTTATGATTCTTCTGTAATAACCTGTCAATCCCATAAATGACCTTACCTCTAATACACTTATGGGTTTCTACCATCCCATGATAGCTTCAATCTTTATTGGATCTATTGTTATCCCTTCCTCAAAATTAATGTGGCCCAAATACTGAATTAGCTTCTAGTAAAATGAACAATTAATCAACGTATCATAAAGTTGATTCTCACTTAGCACCTCTAGTACCAGTCTCAAATGATTATCATCCTCCTCCAGTGATTTTGAATAAATAATAATGTCATGTAAGAAGATAATCACAAACTTATCCAAATACTTGACCTAGATATGCCATTCATTAAGCACATGAAGGTAGATGGTGTGTTTGTGTAGCAACCCAATACCCATAATAGCCATTTGAGGTATGGGGTGCAAATATTTTCCTTTAAACATATATAACACACCAAATTTGTTCATCCCAAATTTTATTGAATGTTAGATTACTTCTAATTCAAATTGTATTCCTTTATATAAATAAAAAATATAAGCCATTTAACTTATATCTCATCATATAATGGTTTATTTTTTGAGCCCATAATGGATAATCTGTGCGAATGCATAAAGATGCTTAGTTGCATTATCATATTAGGTTCCTTATTCTTCACCCCTATCTTATCCCTTGGTAAGGATGATTAACAACATAGATAATGTCTAAATATTTTTACTAACCCAATCACATATTTAAGCATAGACATCTATAATAAAAAAATTTCACTATTTCTGCTTAACATGTTAAAACATAAGGATTATAAGAAGCATGCTCTTTTAGAATGATAAAACTTTTTTATAAATATAACACCCCATTCTACAAAGTAATTCATTATAAGATCCTTCTATATGCCTGTAAAAAAGTTCATTGTATTTAACTTAGTGTGTTTCCAACCTTAGTAGTTATCCTATGAGTATAGAAACATAACTCAACTTTAAGTAAAATTGTACCTACTCCTTGATTCCTTGCTTGTGGCATCCAATATTTTTTTTTACCTATAAGACGAGATAGGATCAACCCAGCCTCATCTGTTTGTTTGTAATAATATGATTTTTTTTATAAACATGATAACCTTTAATAGAAAATATGACTAACTATGTTTCAACCACTCAATGTGTACCTTTCCATCAACTTAGAATATTCTTTTCTAATTTATTCTATATACACCAAGGATCCAAAACATGAAATATAAAAATACCTATTACCATCCTTTATAAAGAATTAAATAAATTAGTTGTATTAAACATAAAAATTTAACTATGGTTCTTTAGTAGTAAAAATCCATATAGGCATATGTCAAATCATATAACTAACATGTATTCTAGAGATTATACCATTGTATTACTATTTCATTTAATGCCAATTCCTAGTTTAAGTAATAAATGTAAGCTCCTAATTCATATTCAAAAAACTAGCAACATAAACACAAAGAATCACCCTTAAGCAACAAGAGTAACTCTTAAGCAATTATTATAGCATATCACCATTTAGACAAACATTAAAGTGTATCTAGATCATGCAACTCACAAGATAACCCATTTAACGCAAATTTTACCATATCTTATTCAACATCATTTATTATAAAACTCAATAACCAAAATAACATAACAATTACATAATACTTTTCTGACTCGGTAGATTTTGTCATGTTGATTCATCAAATACCCATCTCTTTGGAATGTAACCTGAAACATCTTATAAACTAATCTTGCATATTAAATACATATGTAAGAATAACAAGATATGGTTTAATCATAATTAAATACCTAACCATTAATCTTAAGAAAGTAAGGATATTTAATAAAATTTTATAAGCATAACAATTTAATATATAGTAATGTTATTATAATGAAAGAATAATTGCAATTCTATATCACTCAATTAACTTAACCATAAAATATGTCTCATTTAATTTAACATCTTATTTAAATATAACAATCGTTAAGTACTTATCTAGAAAAGTAGACCTTTGCAACTAAAAGAAAATTATGTAAATCATGCTTACTTGGGCGGTTGAGAGATTGAATTCGAATTTCCTCCCTACCATTTGGATCCCTATCCAACATATTTTTTCCCGCTAAGAGGCCACCCCTAAGTTGGGCATGAATCCACTAGGAAGGAAAAATTCGCGAGAATCTTTCAACATGATCTAAGAGTTCTCTTTAGTATTATAAACAAATAACCACAAGAAGATTTGTTTAAAGAGATTTCCCTCCCTATATCAATGTAATATTACTCAATCCAAGTCGGTAATAATCATAATATATTTTTGTATGGTTTGATGCTTAGGAATTTTTTTTCTGATATATAATACCCAATAAAACTTATGGGTTAATTCATAAGCACTAGTTCACCCAGCTATTTCCATTCCAACAATCAACGATTATTCAATACCATAAAAGAAGAAAAGGTTTTTGTCCCAATTGAACCTCATGAGTGAGATCACCTAGATATCCTCATTTCAACAATTATAAATTAAAGAAATTGTATTTTTCAAAGGTTGCATCCCAAGAATGAGATGAGCTAATATCATTTCCATTATCACATACTATAATAAATATATTAGACAAGGGTCTCATCTCGAGAGTGAGATCACCCTACCTTAATCTCAATAATTCCATGCTATGAAGAAAAATGTTTGGAAAAGCCATAATCTCAAGGATGAGATCACCTTACTTTCCTCTAAACAATTACATACTAAAATGAAATGTATATGTATATGTATATGTATACGTAATATGTATGTATATATATGTTTATATATGTGTATATGTATGTACAGTATATGTGTGTGTGTGTATACATACATACATATACACATATATATACATACATATTACATATACATATACATACATACATACATATATATATATATATATGTGTGTGTGTGTGTGTGTGTGTGTGTGTGTGTGGGTTGACTCCTCTTAAGGAGAAATATCCATCTTTGAGTACAACACTGTTGCAACTAAAATATTTATATAAGATGGCTCCTCTCAAAGAAATATCGCTCTTTCTTCTAACACTTAAATATTATCTTTATTTGGGTCGATCCTTTGGAGATATCACCCAACTACCACTAAATAAGGATCTCTCGGTTCTGCAATTTTACAACACTCCCCTTCCTTTTCTTCATTGATAGATACGTCTGGATTTTAACCAAAGCATTCAAATCCCAGTAAAAAGGAGCTCATCTCTCTTTCTTTCTTGAGGGAGACCGCCCATGCCAAACCCACAAATCATCCAAGAAAATCCCTTCTAGATTTTCGAGGGCATATCTTTTTAACTGCTCCCTTTGTTTCAAGCAACAAATTAATTCAAAGAAAAATAATGCCCCCCCCGCACTCTAGATGTTTCGTCCTTTTTCAAGGGAAGTTGGTTACGCTTAAATTCTACAAAATATAAGTGTCAAAATGGCAAAATAATGCTTCTTCCACTCAAATAAAAATTGGGATTTCCCAACCGAATGGAAAATAAACTAAAAGTTTTTCTCTTTATCATATTAGTTGGTGTTGTAATGGGTAGGTATTTATTTATCACTTTATTATGTCACCATAGGTGATATATATGAATCACTTATGAGTATTAATTCGTCTTGCTATGGGAAACAAATTTCAATTTTCTGAAGTTTGTAATAGTTTTTATTAAATGTAATAGAAAAATATAATTATTTGAATGTTGATTGGTGTTTGGTGACTTACGTGAGCACCTTGATATTTACTTCCAACATTGGAGACTAGGTGATGTAATTCATAGTTAAACCCTAATGGCCCAAGAAATAAAGAACCTGCTAATAATCACAACAATTACACTAAGAATAATGAACATAAAGAACCAGTAAAATGTTGGGAATGTAATGGGACTCATTATGCATCAGTTTTCCCTAACCAAAAGAAGACTGTCACCAACATACATATAGTGCAGGAGGAGATGATTGTTGGTGATTTAGCAAGGACAATGCCCAGGATCAACGTAGCACTGGAAAATAGGCAAGCGGATTATCAAACTTCCATGGTGGCAGTAGAAGGTAAGATAAATCAAACACCTATATCTATATTAATTGACCCAGAGGATAGCCTAAGTTATATTTCTCCTGATTTAGTAGAAAAATGCAACTTATCAGTAGAAAAGTTTGCAAAGTCATGGTTAGTTCAGCTAGCTACTGGAGCAAAAATAAAAGTGAGTAGTTTTGTAAAAGATTGTACTGTAAATATGGATTAGTTTGAAACCTCTATGAAGCTTAATGTACTTCCTTTAGGCTCTTATGACATGTTAATTTGTATGGACTAGTTATAACAGCATATAGTAGTTTTGAACTGTTTTGATAAAAAATTTACTTGCATAAATAACGAAGGAGAAATAGTAAACGTAACAGGAATCCCTAGGAAAACAACTATCAGACAAATCTCTACTTTGCAATTAAAGAAAGCTCTTCGGAAGGGTTGTAAAGCCTTTGATGTAACTTTAATTAATGAATAACATACTAATAACAAAGATAAACTAAAACTGGAAGATATTCCAATCCTGAGGGGGTATTCGGATGTATTTCCGGAAGAAATTCTGGGACTGCGTCTGAAGAGGGCGTTAGAATTCACTATTGAGTTGGTACCTGGTGCAGTGCCCAGCTCAAAAGCCCCTTATTGGATGAATATATTGGAATTAAATGAATTAAAAACCGAGTTAAAAGAACTTATTGATAAGAACTATATAATACCCAGTGTGTCTCTTTGGGTAGCACCTGTTATTTTCGTTAAAAAGAAGGACATACTCTACACTTATGCATTGATTACCGTCAACTTAATAAAATGACCATTAAAAATAGATACACGTCTCCCCGCATAGATGATCTGTTTGATTAGCTACGTGGAGCAACTATATTTTCAAAGATTGATTTACAATCTGGTTATCACCAGGTCCGAATCAAAGATGAATACATCTTTAAAACAACTTTTAGGACCAGATATGGTCACTATGAGTTTGGTGTTACGCCATTTGGGCTTACTAATGCCCTGACTGTATTCATGTGCCTAATGAATAATGTATTGCATAAATACCTTGATAAATTCATGGTTCTATTCATTGACGACATTCTAATTTATTCTAAGTCTAAAGAAGAACACGAGGAGCACTTAAAAATTGTTTTACAATGATTGTGAGACCATCATCTTTATGCTAAATTTAATAAGTGTTATTTCTTTAAGGATAAAATACAATACTTGGGCCATGTAGTAACTAAAGAAGGGATCTCTGTTGATCCAGAAAAGATAAAATCAATTGAAGAATGGCCAGTCCCAAAGGACATGGCTGACGTACGGTCATTCATGGGGATTACTGGCTTATATCGAAGATTCATTGAAGGGTTCTCAACAATTGCAAATCCCATAACTTCTTTACAGAAGAAAGGGAATAAATTCAAATGGAATCAAAAGTGTGAAGAGATTTTTAAAAAGTTAAAAACATTACTAACTACTACACCAATCTTAAGAATTGTTAATCCTAATAAATAATTTATAGTATGCATTGACGCATGAAATGACAGTATAGGTGGATTTTTAACTCAACAAGGACACATAATTGCGTATGAGTCTAGGAAGCTTAAGATTCATGAGAAAAACTACGCAACCTATGATTTAGAGTTGGCTATCGTCATACATGCTTTGAAAATGTGGCACCATCACTTAATCGTAAGAAAATTTATATTAATGACAGATAATAAAGGATTAAAATATTTGTTGGATCAACCTAACTTAAACGCAAGGCAGGATAGGTGGCTAGCTTTCTTTAGCGAGCACGATTTTGAAATCCAACATATTAAGGGAAAATAAAATAAGGTTGTTGATGATCTAAGAATAAATGCAAAACTAAATTTTGTAGCAAAAATCAGCACTTATAAAACAGATTTAGAAGAACAGCTAGAGGAGTGAGATTGGACGAAAACTATCATACATTACGAGAAAAAGTAACAGAAAATATAACTGAAAGTTTAAGTATAGGGTATAGTCTAAACAAAAAAGGATTATTACTATATAAAGACATGATATATATACCTGATGTACCTAATATTAAGCTACTGATTTTAAATGAAATTCATAAGACCCCTTACTCAGGACATCCTGGTTATCAGAAGACTATAACCACGTTACAAAAGGATTATTTTTGGTCAAACATGAAGAATGAACTGGCAGAATACATTGCCAAGTGTTTTGAATGTCAACAAGTTAAGACTAGACACCAGCATCTATCTAGTTTACTACAACCATTACCTTTCCCTATTTGGAAGTGGAAAATAATCAGTCTTGATTTCATTACAGGACTACCTATAAATAAAAATATGAATGACTCGATAATGGTAATCATTGATAAACGTAGGAAAGGAGCTCATTTTATACCTATAAAAACCACTTACAAGGCTGCTAATATTGTTGATATATTCTTGAAACAAATATTTCACTTACATGGGATACCGAAAGTAATAATTTAAGACAGAGACCCTAAGTTTATAGGAAAATTTATGGAAGTATTTTTTTAAAGGCATGAATACTACTTTAAATTTCAGTACCTCTTTTCATCCCCAGACAGATGGATAGACTGAAAGAGTGAATCAAGTGTTGGAGGATATGCTCAGAATGTATGTTAAGGAACAACCAGGTAAATGGGAAGATTACTTACACCTGGTAGAGTTTTCTTACAATAATCACTACCAATCTTCAGCAAGATACAGTCCATTTGAAATTTTGTATGGCAGAAAGTGCAATACCCCCATCTCATGGAGTAACCTTGATGACCGGTTAGTATTAGGACTTGAACTATGAAAAGATATGGAGTTAATTGTAAAACAGGTACAAGGTAACTTAAAAGTTGCACATGACAGACAGAAAAGTCAAGCAGATCTTAAATGAAATCAGAAAGAGTTCTAGGTGGGTGAACATGTCTTTATAAAGGTAAGGCCTAAAAAGAGCTTTTTGAGATTAGGAAGTTCTGCTAAGTTGGCACCTTGATATTGTGAACCTTTTGAGATACTCTCCAGAATGGGATAGGTGGCATATCGATTGGATTTACCGCCAAATTTGAAGGTTCATAATGTTTTTCATATCTTTGTGTTAAAATAATATGTACATGATGCTACTCATGTTATAAACTGGAATGATGTGCAGGTGGAACCCGAAGGAGATTTTCTGGTGGAACTGGATTGTATCCTCGAAAGGAGGGAGATATTGCTTCAGAATCGCACCATTGGTCAAGTGAAGGTGCAATGGAAGCACCTTAGTCTAGAAGAAGCCACCTAGGAATTGGAGAGTCATATGCGGTCTACATATCCAATTCCGTTCCAGGGCAATTCTGAGGACGAAGAATAAATAACATCGAGGACGATGTTATATTTAAGGGGGTGTGTATGTCACATGCCCCAAATTGCAAATTTTTTTTATGTTTTAAGAAAAATTATGTGATATTTTTATTATAAATTTTGTAATTAATGACCCAGAGGGGTAAAGGATAATTGAATGTAATTGCTGAATATTTTATTAATTAATAAAGGAAAGATGAGACAACAGCTTAAGGAGGCTGTTAAATGAGTGTTTTACTTGTCACTTGGTGGAATATGCTGGGTTGATAGCAGATTGACACTTGGAAGCATCCTCAAACTACTTATAGCTGTTGCAGGAGGCAACTTCTCTATTCTTATGGTCATGTTCCCCAAGAGTAGGTGGCTCATTAAGTGAAAACTGACCCAAAATACCTAGGCATGCTAATAAAACTTCCCCTTGAATATAGTTGAGGCTGCTCATTCTTCACTTTTGAAAATTGTGAGTGAATTTAGTGCACAAGAAAATTCGATGGAGGGGACTAGCATAAGTTTGTTTTGAGTGAAAAGTGTTGAAGTTCTGAACTAGTGCAGTTATTTTAAACTGAGTTCATACTGATGCAAGCAGAATAGATTTACTGTTGAATAATCAATAGAGTTGCATAGGATTACTAAACTAGATCTCTCACCCAATACTTCTACCAGGTGGACCAGAAGACAAGCTAAGGGGTCCTGATAATTGCAGTTTAGTTATCTCCAGGAGTTGGTTGGGAGGAACAGGTTCCTTAAGCTGTTGTCGCCTCTTCTACATTTCCAGGTTCTAAATGATTTTTTAAATTTCTAATTGCATATTTAGGATCAAGAAGGATTGAGCTTAAGGAATAATGTGTTATGCTTCTGTTATTATAATTATTGAATGAAATCTTTTACTATGAAAATATAGTCAAATTCTAGATTAGATATAGATTAGGATAAATGATTGGAATACCTTCCAATTTTACTGATAGATAAAAAATACCTAACTATATTTTTCCACACCTTCTTAAAGGTAGCACTGTAGTACAATAGGTTAGATTAAATTCTAATAGATAATCAAATAAAGTGTGCTTGAATGTGTTTATTTACCTTCTATAGGTTTTATCGGGTTAATTAGAAGTAAGTTTTTCTATTTCAGAAATTTTCCTTAGACAGAGTACTGTATTATAAAATAAATAAAACTGTCTCCAAGAAAATTCTTAAAAATATACACAGTTTGTGCTCTTAATTTCATAGTAAATAATTATTTATTATAAGCCTATTTATTTAAATATACATAGTAATATAAAACATTATAAAAACAAGAAATAAAATAGTAGGAATAACTTAAAATGAATAGTAAAAGGAGGGCTAGTAATTACTTAAAATAATTTCATTATCAATCTAAGTAAAGACTCAACTTCAAATATATCTAAATATTAAACTATGTAAAGATTTAAAATTAATTAAAATCATACAAAAAAATACCCTAATTGGAGTAACTGTCGAACAATATTAAAACTGTTTGACAAATATAAACTAAGGAAAATAAATTAAATACCCATAAAAATTTTCAACCCAAGAACACACTACAGAAACTTAGGTTGTACTAATCAACGCGGCTTTAATTATTTCTGAATAATTGTTTTTACTGACAGAGAAGAATTTAAAAACTCTGTTTTGGAAACCAACTATCTGAACTTTTGTTCTCTTTTAAACAAAATCAAAAAATTATGGAACTACACACTAATAAACCCTATAATAATATTAAAAGAAATTACTTTTCCTTTTATCAACATAATCAATGGAGAATCCAACAATTGGAACTTAAAGAAGACTGCAAATCATATTAAAATAACACAGGGCATTTTATCAGAACAAATTGTCTTTATTATTTAACAGTCTTAACCACTCATGGATCGAGTCTTACGGCTAACATTACACAAGCCGATAATTTAAAAACCCTAATTTAATTTATAAGCAAACCACAACAGTTCCCATTTAGGTTATGGCCTGATGGCCTGTTTCCAAACAAGAGTCACGGCTTAAAAATCCTTTCCAAAAGACACATGCTGTGAGCTAAGCTACGACTGAGAAGGCCTCATAAATATTTCATTATGTCCGGGCCAAGCGGCCTTCTAAAATAAACATACCACATTGTAGACACGGTCGAGCAGTATTTCAAGCCAAGTGAATAGAATCAACTAAAAACCATACACTCATTGTTGAAGGAACCTCAGGTAGGACCGAGGCTTACCGGTTGTTGAAGGAGTTGAAGACCCCTCTTTGTCAGAGCCCTTGAGCCACAGTTTGAAAGCTTTACTTGAGAATTAACTTGCACACCATTAAAGAATGGTTCAGTTTTCTGTATATGAATTAAAAGAAAAAGAATTTAGCAGTTACCCTTATGGAAAATACGAGTTTAAAAAAAAACAAGTTACTTGGAGCAGTTTCTTTTCCAGTCACACCTTAACTTATTACACAATGATTTTTTCTTAACCATGTAAAACCCCTTACACGAGCAAACTGTCAGTCAAGATAGTTAATCCCAAACTTGGCGAGATCATTTAAGTTAAAGCCACGGCCACGCCTCAATGAAAACAGACCAAAAGCACACTGCAACTCAGACAGAGTTTCACTACTGCACCAGTGTCGAAGGAAATCCCATGTAGATGCCAAATAATGGTGATGAAGACCACGCACACACAAAGGTAAGAAATGGCAACAAGACTCTCGTACGCAAAAGAATACCAAAGGTGAAAATGACTCTCACATGTAAAGGTAAGCCACGGCATGGGAGGCTCTCACTTGTAGCAGGAAAGCAATGGTGAAGCCATGAGGTCATAATCCTGCAGCTTCCTCTCTACGAAAATAGTAAAAGATAGGTAAAGTGCGGATTTTTAGGGTTTAGGAGGATTATATAATGAAACTCCAAAAGTCAAAACCCTAACCAATTATCACCTACCACATGGCATTGGATATATTTGCAAGTTGTGGGTTTATCATTATAGTTTAAAACCTGAAGGAGCAGCCTGCACACACATTTGTTTTATATAAAAAAAATGGTTTTAACCCTTTTCAACGATAGGATAATATCATAATATGCAAGTTATAATCTTAAAGATAATGGTGATAGCTTTTTAATAAACTAGAGTTTACAAACTATGTTTATACACCATGTAAATGGGTAATAGTTATACAAAGAAATTCTTTAACCTTGATTTCATCCTAAATAAAACCTTTTGATAAACTATAAGACCTTGTAGAAAACCTATAATAATATTTTGGTAAAATAATACTTATGTGTGTAAGTTCGCATGTATAGAAAGATTCTCAGCTTGATTTATAGTATAAGTGTTAATACTTAGTTTGGATATAGGGTAATAATGATTTTCATATCTCCTTGTGAGATAAAGATTATGCGAAAGCTAGGTTGATTAGATTTTATAGGAAATAATATTTCGTTCCTTACACAAAATAGTAAAACTATTAATTATCGATATAATATTCATAATATTATAATTTTACCTGGTAAATACTTAAGAAGTTAGAAGCCTATTTTCTGCATGACATCTTTAGTTCTATTTATGAATATCAAATATTATATCTTATGACTATACCTAGATTTAGTTCTTTCTAGGTTTACATAAAATTCAAATATTGTTGAGACAATCATCTATGAATTACCATGGTATCAAGTAATAAGGTATTAAAGGACCTTCTATATGAATTATCTTTCACTAGTATTACATACAGGACCTAAAATTATATTAGATAGATAAAAGTTAGATGAACAAGTTATAGTTGAAGCGAAGTGGAAGAACAACTAGATTATGTTTAGTTTTCCAAACATTTATGTTTACCAGGAAATTAAGTAAAACATAAATATACAGATCAACGATACCTCATTTATTTTGATCAAAGCTGTAAAATAAACAAATTTACTAGCATTATATTTTATGCTAGTTGAGATAATAATATCGATCCAAAAACTGGTGACAAAAAGTCTTACCTATAAAAGACCTGTAAAAGAAGCATCACTTCGCTGCATTAGCTAAAAAGCTAAGTAATCCTTGGACTCAATTGAAGTTCCTTCATATTTTTTTTACAAACAGTAAAACAAACTTTAGCACTTTAGTAATTAAACAGATGTTTCAATTCATGTTGTTCCAAATCATAACTTGCTAAATCAAATCGTTAACAATTATTTATGAAAAAAAGTAATTAAGTATGCATATCTAGAAATTAACAAAGAATATGTGCTAGTTTAAGCCTCATTATGTTAACCGTTAACAGTTAAATGTTCCTCAGTAGTGGCGATTGCAAACATTTAGTGTCATAATTTACAAATTTTTGGAGTATTACATACCTTATTTGTTTCCTTATCAGTGTGATATTTACTAATTCTACATTTAGGTCACTCACTCTTTGATGCATGTTGTCGATAATATATGATATGATCATTGTGACATGCATCCATTGTGTTATACTCCATTTCTATATCATTTAGGATGACACACATTTCTCTGTATGTGGGAGGTAAACTATTCGATGGTGGTAGAACAATATCACCTAACAATATAAACAAACAAAAAAACAATGTAACAATCATAATTACTACCTAACCTTACATATGCCAATGAAAAATTAACAAAAAAAACATCTAATTTTAATTACAAATATATAAATCTTGGATACCTTAACAACTGCATCATTATTGTGTTTGAAATACCATTTATGACCTTCGAGTTGACTAGCCATAAAAGAGTAGAGAGAAGACTTTCTTTTAAGTCTTTGTACATGGATTTTTTTTCCTTATAAATTAGAGGTACATCATGAATGTTTTTGTAGATCTCATCTACAGTCACATTCACATCTATGGAAATGAATGTGTCATTGATCAACCTATTTTTTCCTTCATTCTCAATAAGGTTTTGGTTATTTTCTTCTATTGTATCAACCTCAATGTTGCCGCCCTCACCATCTCTAGTATGAATTGATGTAGCGACTGGATTTGCAAGCATTGGTGCTCTCATCTATGCAATTATTATGACAATATAATTCCATTTAGTATCCAATTGTACATCAATATTAATAGTGTTGCAAATAAGAAGAAATCCTTTTTTTATATGTTACAAGGGGATGACATAATATATTATGTTCCACCTTCCATGTTCCCATACGTATAGCAATGATTCCTATGTATTTCTCTAATAACTCTTCTTTTTTTCATCCCTTTGCATTGCGTATAAGGGAAATAACATTTTCCATCACCAATTACATCTTCAACATTAAAGGCTTGATTCTGATCATTTGCATTAACAAGGTTGCGTTTGTAACCATATGCGGTATTGATAGTTGCTTACATAGTAGCAATTCGTTCAGGTCTACTAGAAAATTGGTGGACATGATTTTCTGACATTGTTCTCTATTTAAATAAAATACTTTATCAAATGAAGAAGAAAGATTAAAAAATCATTAACCAAAAGAAAATAAATTTAATCAAGGGATAATCTTATTAATCAAGTACAAATGTTTTTACCTAAAATCAAGGTTCACCCTCCAATATTCTTTCACAAAGTATTATTTCTTAATTGAACCCAATAAAAAAGTTGAATATGTGTTAAATTTTTCCCAATTGAACCGAAAAAACATGCAAAAGAAACCTAGATATGTGTTAAATTATGTAAAAATTGACCGAAAAAAAATTCCCAAAAAATAACCTAGATATGTGTTAAATTTTGTCCAATTGAACCGAAGAAAACCTCCCCAATAAATAGATATGTGTTAAATTTTGTCAAGTTCAATAGGGAAAAACCTAAATAGATGTTATGTTCGAATAGTTTTTAAAACTTGCCAACTTTAATAGAAAAATTACATTTGGATTATGCACATCACTTAAAAGTCGTTAAGAAATTATAGTTTTATTGGTCAACGTTTTCATGTAATACATCTCTTAAGAGACAACCTAAACCATATCTTAAGAGACATATTTTTGGGGGTTGCTTAAGCGATGTTGGAAAGATATTATTGAAGTAGTTAAAAAAAACCCAATAAATTAACATTTTTTCAATGTGCAAAGTGACTTTTCATTGTTGAAGTAAATTAGTTGTCATTGATGTCTATTCAATTATCAGAAGTTCAAAGATATGGTGGTAGAATGAAGGTTGTAGGTATCTATAGTAACAAAGGAATAAACATGTTACAGGTTGCAGGTTGCAGGGTGAATGACAAATGAATAACCCTATAGAAAGTTGAATGACTAAGATCAATCATTCAATATTGTTGTTGAATGAACTATCGCAGAAGATTTATGCAAAGAAATTGTGCAGATCCACAAAGTCATTGTGAGATCTGAATTCGATCTGAAATTGACGGTTAAGAAGCATCTCACACGAGATCCAACGGTAGAGGATCTGTTCTGCAAAATATAGGAGAGAGGATGAAGTTTTGCAAAAGATCAAGATCAGACAGCTAAGATTAGTTCCTCCCAAACAGATCAATGGTGCGAAAGAAAAATGTGGAAAGAGAATTTCAGAAATGACATTTAAAGATTCTATGAACCTGTAATCCGCATCCTACAATATGGAAATTGACGGTCAAAGAAAAACTCGCAAAATATCAACAGTGCGGAATTGTTGTGGAAGAAAGAAGATTGCAGAAAGTTGAGATACGATGTTGGGAAAAGTTACATTTCCGCATATCGCATCCCACAATCTGGAGAGATCGGATGACTGAAGTTAGTTCTGCTAAAATAGATAAACGGTTTGAAAAAGAAGTGTGGAAAGAAGTTTGCAGAAACTCGAGATACGATTTTGGGAAATGTTACATCACGCATCCTGCAAATCTAAAGATCGACGCTCATGGAGAAGCCTAATGAAGATCAACGGTGGGGAATCATTGAACCATAAAATTGGTGCATAAATATGATTTCAAGAGGAAATATGTAGAGTATACCAACGGTCCGAAGATATTTGGACATAAGATGAACGGTCCAAATTTTATTTGGAGAAAACAATTACACAGAAGCACCAGAGAATGATAAATAGGGATGCAAAAATGAATTCTAAGCTGTGAGAAGAACGAAATAGTGCATTTGCTGAAACTTAAACTATGGAATGATGTGACGGTTGAATGGGTAGATGATGAAGAGGTATGTCCATAAGTAAAGAGTCACAATCCAAAATGAAATACCGTAGCTATGGAAAGATGCATTGGTAGATAATAGGTAAAAGGTATTTATTGAATGAATGTGTAAAGAATGAGGTGTCTCTGTTAGGAAGTTTGACAGAGTCCAAAGTGGATAGTTATTCAATTTTTCTAAAAGCTGATAAAATCAGTATAGGGTGGAAGGGTGGTTCTATGGTAGGCCACAGGTCTACAGGGGGTTGAATCCTCCTTCTAGTCATAGCTGGAGAATAGGGTGTCATAGCATTCTTGTATGTTGAAACAGGCAGAAAACCATAGGGATCCTAGTCTGTAATTGTAGGAAAAAACTAGGGTGTATCTACATCCTTTCTTTTGTAGCAGATAAACAATTTTGTAAATTCATCTTATTAATGAGTTTGTGTTGGTGGTTTTATCTTTTGAGGTTTCCACGATAAAATATGTGTCTTGATTGTTGATTTTGTTTATTTTATGTTGATGTATTTGTAACTTCGGAATGCATTCACTTGTATATCTTATATTGTACCCATATGTCATATCAGTAGAATAATTTGTATTTCATTGTACCTCGATGTTCCTATCGAGAGAGTCATTAATATAATAAATTCATGTAAATTCATTGATTTTAACCCTCCATTGTAAGTCGGGGTAATAGTCCCCACAATTGAGTTGAGGTTAACCCTCCTTGTTGATCAGGGGGGAAAAGTCCCCATATTTGTGGGGCACTAGGGTTATCAGAATCTCCTAGAAAATTTGACCCTAGTAAGTTACTATCAAGTCGTAAGTATAAATAGAGAGTGAGCATCTCTATTTGTTACATACACTCATCCAGTTATAGCGCATAGGTGAGAGAGGAGGAGCTCACACAAGTGTGAGAGAGAACAACTGTTGGAGATGATATTTCTGTCTTTGGGTTTTACTGCTAGCATTGGTGCTCATTCTATCTCTAAGGAAGTTGTAGGGTTTTCTCATTTATGGTTTCCCCAAGGAAAATATTTGTGTCTATTGTCTCTTGTGGTTGATTTATGTGCATGTTATTCTCTCAGATAAGATCCTAAGATCATATTCCTTAAAGGATAAAAATATAACATGGTATCAGAGCTAACCCGAGAAGAAGACACTGTGCAGCTATAGAAGCTAATTAATTATTACTTTTTGGGTCTCTCTCCACATATCATTAGCAAAAGGAGGGTAGGATACCTCTCCATTGAAGGGTGCATCTTTCTGTCGAAGCAGAATTTGATTCCGGGCATTTTCAATCATAGCTCTAGGAAATTAGGGATTTTTACAGAAGATGAATTTTTGAGTGATCCCAGCATAGGATTTATCTCCTCATCAAAATCGACTTTTAGAGACCAAGTTCAAATTTTTTGGTTGAGTAAAACTTTGGGAAAGTCAAACACTAGTTTGACTTCAGGCCTGAAAAACCCTAAAATACTAAAGCTGGTAGTTTTGGTACATTCTCTATATCGTGAGATTGAAGAATGATCAGGAGCTAAAATTTTCATAGGCCAATTATATTATCCTAATGTACCATGTGTAAATATTTCAGCCTTAGATTCACTGTATTCTTGGAGATATGATTCCTCCAAATTAGGGTTCCAGACCCTTCCATGATTCATCCCTAAACAGGACACCTAGGGAGAATGGCTATATCTCATGCTACGAAGGTCCAAATGGAATTTTCAAACATTTTATAGATAGGTAATAGACTTTAATTTCTGTGGTAAATATTTCAGACCCCAAATGTTAAATGATGACACGTGGACCTTCGTACAAGTTCGCTATGTTGAACAGTCCTGAAATAAGTCACCTTGTGAAAACTATCACAAGTATCAATTGGTGAAACAAATTCTGCTCAAACATGTGGTGTTGGAAAGAGGACAGATGAGGCTACAACATTATGAAATTTCAGACACGTAGGAGCAGTAATTTCAGATATACCTCATAAACAATATCAGGCATTTCTACAAAAGAAATTGGAAAACTAGGGCTTCTTGTTTCGGGAGCTTCCCTCCACTAGTTTTAGAAAAGGAGTACATTGGATAGCCTTCCTTGAAGAGGACCATATTTATATCCAATCATATCTAAAAGATTCCAAGTTTTGAAAATTAGGGTTTCTCTGACAAACCCTAGATCGACCAACTCCGGAACTAGGGTGGACACCTCAAATCAGTAAGATCTAATATTTTGTTATTTACATTTGAGGTTCTCATTTCAAAATGACCTAGCACACCAGCTTGATGACAAGCTTGGTGAAGCTAAAAACTTTTGAGCATTGAAGTATAATTTTTCACCGGTTCCTGAAGAAAATGATTTGGACACCTACATAAGTGGAGAGGTTCCAGTTCCAGAGGGAGATGAGGCTAAAGCCTTACACAAGAAGAAATTGGTCAAGGCCAAGAGGATCACCATATACCACAAGTGTCTTCCCTAAAGACACCTAAAGAGATGTTTGATTCCTTGACTAAGCTATTTTTTAAGGGAAGAATATAAATCGGAAGAAGTATAGGAACTCCATGATTCTTAAATAAATTGACTTGGATCAATATTTCAATAAGAAAGGTCTAGGAGCTAGAGGGTGATGAGGCCAAGGATAGAGTCAATAGAATCATTGCAGATTCTATTAAATATAATCTCATCCCTCATGTGTGTCATCCTTGAATACACCAAAAGGAATCGTTTGATGCTATGACGAAGGAATTGAAGAAGAATAAGATATAGTTATAACCACCTTGAATGGACTCCCAAGATCATGGGATTTACTCATTCGAGGAATGTGTGCCCAAAATAAGTGATTACCTTTAGCAGACTC
This sequence comes from Pseudotsuga menziesii, assembly GCA_001517045.1. NCBI lineage: Eukaryota > Viridiplantae > Streptophyta > Pinopsida > Pinales > Pinaceae > Pseudotsuga > Pseudotsuga menziesii. The sequence continues at coordinate 507,326 of LPNX010785646.1, forward strand.
TGAGAAGAGCATATAGAAGAATAATCTTGACTCATAATAAGAGAAAAGAATATGGGAGTAACTGAAGATCTAACTCTCACGATTCAAAGAAGATTCCTCAAGTGATGAGGAATATGAAGGACTCAATTCTTGAAGAACCTCTTATCCATCTTAGCATTTGGATAAGAAATGATGATTTCATGAATGAAAAGATGATGAAGTGAAAGGCTCAAGAAGGATTATACCCATGAAACGAATAAATAAAAGTATTCAATTGTCATTTCATGATATTATATTGTTATACATTTGTTTATATTGAGTTGATGTGTTATGCATGATAGAATGTTTGCATTAACGATAGCATACTACTAATATGCATGTGATGGGTAAGTAGCCCATGGTGCTATACAAATATCCAAAGTATCTAGAATGAAACCTCTTTGGTGACATATTGGAATAGTGCACAATCTCAATGATGTCATGGTAGAGATGGAAGGCATCTAGAAAGTTTCTATGAGATGTGGATGAATGTTGTATTAGCTGAAATAGTTGCACAATTATATCATTATGCATAATAATTTGCCATTATGAATATGCCTTATGAAATTTTCCTAACCATACAACTAATGCATTTGACTTGTAGGAAATATCACATACAATCGCCCACAAGAAAACAAGGGCGAGACTTGTTCTGAAGAACAAGTGGCGATAGTTAAAGAAAAAATCCAAAATGAAGAATGATGACTAGAATGTGATGTCGAAGACCTGAAGGGAAGTCCGTAGTATCTTCCATATGGATATGTAAGATCCAACATGCAGTAGGATACAAGGAAATATTTGTAGCATAGGCTTCTCACGAAAAGAAGGCATAGACTACGAAGAGACATTTGTAGACACTAGAAGTTTAACAGGAAGACTCATGTCTGAAAAATAAGGCATTGTACGAGCTCAAAAGACACCCATGGGATAATGCATACATGAGGATCTTGCAGATCACCTAGAGAAATGAAGATCTTAACCTTTTCTACAAGGTTGAATATTAAATCCTATAGAGGATGACAAGCTCATAGATGGGTGTAGGAAGAACGTTTGGAAAAGTTCAAGATAGAGGATCTTGGTATCCAATGACCCTATATGGATACATAAAATATTAGTAGCAAGGGAAGCTACTTGTCACACTGGTACATAATGTTTCAATGCATAGAGTACGAAAGGAAGAGGGAGAATGATGCTCCGCTTTAGAGGGAGTGATTGTAGAATATCCTGAGGTTCGACATGGTATGACAGGATGGTAAGATTACTGATGACTCTAGGATTTACTGAGAGTAAAGCAGATTCCAACCTTTACTTCAAGGTTGAAGGTGGAATACCAGTGATGCTCCTGTTATATGTTGATGACTCGTTAAAGTTGCAAGAAGGAGATTTGGTGTCGAGTTCGAGATGAAGGACTTGGATATGACGCACTACTTTCTAAGCATGGAGGTGTGGCAGAATGCATATGGAATCTCCTTGGGACAAGGGAAGTATCCAGTAGATATCCTGAAGAGGTTCAGGATGATGTACTACAAGGCCATGACCACACCTATGGCATCGAACCTGAAGCTATTGAGTGTTGCTTCATCAGAGTCGGTTGATGCTACGATGTATCATTAGATGATTGGGTCCTTGATGTACCTGGCAAATACAAGACCAGATATTTTCTTTGCTATGACCACATTGAGCTAATTCCTGATGGATCCGAGACATGTTCACCTGATGGTTGCAAACGTCCAGTGAGGTACCTAAAGGATATAGTTGATTATGGGCTCAAGTATGAAGCAAATCAGAAAATTAACTTAGAGGGTTATGTGGATTCAGATTGGGAAGGCAGTGCCATTGATAGGAAGAGCACTTTGGAGTGCTGCTTCAATATGAGATCAGGTGTGATCTTGATTTAGTAGGAAGCAGTCCTGCATGGCGCTTAGTACAGCTGAGGAAAAATATGTTGCCACTTTATCGGCTATTTGGGAGGTAGTATGTTTCTTTTGAAAACTCATTAGAGGAAATTTCAACTCAAAATGGGCCTTTTAACTTTGATTCAAATTCCATGTCATCATGTGTTAGGCAATGAAATTGATTTAAATTTGAAATACCGTATAGGTCTTAAACACTTTCTTAATATAAATTTGGGGATAGGTATCATAAACAAAACTACCTTTTTTGTTTGTATTTTCGACATATCTCCCTGTGTTTTTACTCAAATTTCTATCGGGAGAGCTCGTTGGATGCAGAATTAAATTCTGCATTCAACGAGCTCTCCTGATAAAAAATTGAGTAAAAGCATGAGGAGATATGTCGAAAATACAAACAAAAAGTTGGTTTTTTCTTTTCTTCCTCCAAAATTAATAAATATTATTTTATTAATTCTTTTTAGGAGGCCCATTTTGAGTTGAAATTTACTCTAATGACTATTTGATTTGATTGATATGACTTGCATTTTTTGTATGATGTAGAGAGGAGCAGTGAAGCTACAGTATGTGATCTAGATCAAGATCTCTCGAAAGAGGGAGTTCTATCATAGCCAGTGACACAGGTTGTCTGAGCATAAAATCTTGGTGAGGCTCATAGGTTGCTCAAACGTTAAAAGTCTTGTATGTTTTCTTGGGATGTAATTAGTCCTGGTGAAGCTCATAGGTTATCCTTGGACGTAATCAGACCTAATGTGATTCTATGCTAGAAATAGTCAGAGTGAAGTTTGAGTACTTCAGGGAGAAGCTTGGTGTTCTCCAGATCAAGGTTCCTTCCAAGGGGAAGTGATGAGTCTGTGTGCCTTTCTGACATGGTGGTAGGATTGGTTCCTACCATGGTCAGATGTAAGTGTTGCAGAGCCTTTCTAACATGGTGGCAGGCTGGGCCTCCCATGGTCAGATGTAAGTGCAGTGCCTTTCTGACATGGTGGAAGGCTGGACCTCCCATGGTCAGATGTAAGTGCAGAGCCTTTTTGACGTGGTGGAAGGTTGGGCCTCCCATGGTCAGATGTAAGTGTAGAGCCTTTCTGACATGGTGGTAGGCTAGGCCTCCCATGGTCAGATGTAAGTGCAGAGCCTTTCTGACATGTTGGTAGGCTATGACTCCCATGGTTAGATGCAAGTGCAAATCCTTTTTGACGTGGTGGACAGCTGGGCCTCCCATGGTCAGATGTAAGTGCAGAGCCTTTATAAAATGGTGGCAGGATGGGATTCCCATGGTCATATACAAGTGTTGAGCCTTTCCGACATGGTGGCAGGAAAAACCTCCCATGGTTGGATATAAGTGTTGAGCCTTTCCGACATGGTGGCAATCCAGGCCTCCCATTATCAGATGTGAGTGTTGGGCCTTCCATGGTCATATATAAGTGTTGGATGAGCCTTTCTGACATGGTGGCAGGCTATGCCTCCCATGGTCAGATGTGAGTGCTTGGAATTTCTGACATGGTGGCAGGATGGGCCTCCCATGGTCATATGTGAGTACTGGGAGTGCCATTTTGACATGGATGTTGGATGTGTTCCTCCCACGGTCATATATAAGTGTTGGGAGGTCATTTCTGAAATGGTGGCAGGCTGGGCCTCCCATGGTAAAATATAAGTGCTGAAGAAGATCAAGACCTACCTGGAGGATAAACCTACAACTAGCATGAAAAATGGTTGGCTCTATAGAACTTCCTATGATGAGTAGAATTGAGATAGCACCATTTGACCGAGATAAGGAAAGCAGTGATGATGATCCAGTTTTGGTGATGATCTAGCTTTGATGATGATCTAGTGATGATCCAGCTTTGATGATGATCCAAACATGATCCAGTGACGAAGACTTGTGCTGATGAATTGTGTCAAGAGAATACCTTCCTAGTTAAGAGGGAGTGTTGATGTATTTGTAAATTTAGAATGTATTCACTTGTATATCTTATATTGTATCCCAGTGTTCCTATCGAGAGAATAATTTGTATTTCAATGTACCCTGATGTTCCTATCAAGAGAGTCATTAATATAATAAATTCATTGAGGTTAACCTGATGTTGTAAGTCGGGGAAATAGTCTCCACAATTGAGTTGAGGTTAACCCTCCTTGTTGATTGGGGGGGAATTCCCCGCAGTTGTTGGACACTAGGGTTATTAGACTCTCATAGAGAAGTCATGCATGGTAAGTAATTGTCAAGTTGGAAATTAGTATAAATAGAGAGTGAGCCTCTCTATTTTTTACATACGCTCACCCAGCTATATCGCATAGGTGAGAGAGGAGGAGCTCACACAAGTGAGAGAGAGAACAACTTTTGGAGATCATCTTTCTGTCTTTGGGTTTTAATTCTTCCATTGGTGTTGTAACACTCCAAAAATTCATAAAATTTCAAAAAATTTCCATGCAACAATTCATGTTAAGTCATAACCTAAAATGCTAGTTTATTAACTAACTTAGGTTTAATTAAAAGATGGGTTAAGAGAACTCAGTAGTTAATTTCCTTTTGTTAAGCGTAACTAAAAGGCTGTAAACATTTTAATTACTGACTTGTAGGTTACCTGTTACTAACCATATTTTTTTTAGACAAAAACGGTTATGGATTGCATTAAAAGAGTAGTGGCGTGACCACTGAAAATAAATCTACATAGTTCATATTGTTTTTGAAATATAGCTGTCAAAAAACTGATACTGTTGTCTTTACAAAATTTAAGTCGAGAACTCTTTCATGGTGCCGGAGTGGCTTCGCGTTATTACAGGTTGCCTTGAATGAGAGGGCTTCTTCTTTTTTGAGACTTTCATCCATTATTTGGAGTTTTCTTGGACTTTACTTGCTACTTGGCTAACAAGAGGAGAGTTTAGAGGGTCTTCTTCGTCTGCTTGATCTGCCCAACTTGATGCGGTAGGATTTTTTGGTGGCTCCACGGTTTTCATGGGAGGGAGGGGTTGCATGGGATGTTGAACTAGTTCACTACTGATTTCATCCATTGGAGTTTCCTTCGAACGGTGAGATGATATACTACTATTTTCATCATCTGGAGTTCCTTTTGGGAAATTTGGGTCCTTGCAAATTAACTGGTGGTTAGAATTTTCTCTGATCCACCAGGTGGGCTTCTGATGATTTTTCCTTTCTTTATTTTTCTCCAGGAATTTTTTGCAGTTGAGGGTTGAGTGCCTTGTCTCATAACAAGCTCTACATTTGAGATGGATTTGCTCGTAATCTAACTTTTGAGTCCAAGAATAGTCCTTACCATCCAAGATGATTTCTGTTGGAAATCCTTTGTTGAAATCCATTTCCACACAAATCCAGGCATAGGTGGTGAAGGCAGTCTCAGTTTCTTGACTTTTGCTGTGAAAATTTCCGAGGGAATTCCCAATGGATTGTAGAGAGGAGATACCCCAAAAGTGAAGAGGAATATTTGGGAGCCTAACCCAGACCGGAGCTGAAGAGATAACAACCTTTGAAACATCAAAGGAAGGGGACCAGGGATGCAAGGACATACCCGACCTGACCCAGAACCATGGCCCAGAGCCAAAGGTTAGATCCTTGTCTTCTAGAGAAAAAAAAATTACAATAAAAAACCCTTTTGCACAGGGGAAAATGATGGATCCCTCTTTTAAGAGAGGGTTCCATTCTGAGGAGACCCAAGAGTGCATATCTGATAACCTGGGCCAGAGACCATTAAAACTGCAAACCAAAGCATGAGAGGAGTAGTGATTAGCATGATCCATAGCATCTTGAATGATAGGAATGGTGAGAGTAGGGTCTTCATGCACCACTAGCAAAGGAGGATCGGAACCGAGGCTTCGTTTGACCATCTCACTGAAATAACGAGGAGCATCCACATAAGGAGCCATGGAGGAGAGCAAGAAAGATGGAGAGAAGCAACTGTGGATCCGCTGAGAGGAGATGCATAGGAGCCATTGACCAAGAAGGGGAATCAGGCTGAAGCCCTAGCTGGAGCCACCGAGGAGTTGAAGCCCTAGTAGGAGCCGCCGCGAGCTGCTTTCCGCTCTTCAAAAAAAAAAAAGTTTTTACCAACCATATTTTAATCTATATTTATTTTCGGTTTAAAAAAAAAGTTTGACAGAGTTTAAGAGTTTCAAAAAATTAAAATTAGAACATTGATTTGTTTGTGAGCATGTGTATGTTTATGATAGTTGTTTCTGTTTTCTTACTGAAGGGGGCTTTGAGGTTAACCCAAGGCTTAAATTTTTTGAAGCTAATGCAGATTCGATACTTGTACAGGATTTACAGGTAAACATTTACTTCCAGAATTTTGATGTAACAAGTTAAAGCTTGGAAGACCAAATGAGTAAGCTAGAAAGATTCTTGAACTCTATTTAATGCATTGATCTAAGTATAAGCATTCCGAGGCCTACAGCAAGATTTAATCCACCTAGGTAGCGAAATAGAGTTAGTAGTGATGTTCCATTGTTCTAACAGATGAACTTATATGATTGACTGTATATAATCTTTAACACTCTTTTAGTTGATGTAATACTATATTACATGCACAATGTTTTATAACTAAGGTCTTTATCATGTAAATCCTAAAGCTTACCCTAGCATAAAAGATTATTATTAATAAAGAAAAACAGTTAGAAACTAAGAACAAACTAACTTAGGCATATATATGTTTGAAGCATAGCCAATATACTAACAAATATATAAATGTTTGATGTATATTATATACACCAACCTAGGTATACTTTCAAATGATAAAAACATAAACTAACCTAAACATATATAACAATGCATGTTATAAAAACTAACTTAGGAATATTCAAAACATAACATGCATGCTATATGAATTGACCTAGGTATAACCTTTATTATTAATTAAATGGCTTATAAATAAGTCTATCTATACATAAACCAACTTACGCATATAGCCAAAACATAAAATAATAACTAAACCTAACTTGTCAATGCATAAATATATCCAAACTATAGTCTAGCTCAGAACTTTAACATAACAATTGACTTGTTAAATTTTTAACCAAACTAATGATATTATTTTGTATATAATGCATGGTTACAATTATATAAATGATGCGTACTATCCGAAGTAGCCTAGCTAAATCCACTATGCGTAAAATGGGATTATTTAAATAATAACATATTATATATGATATTATAACCTAGTTGATAATTAACATGCATCCAAAGTATTGCTTAATATTAAACAATGTAAAGGCATATAAACTATATATAAAAATAATAATTACAATTTAATTTAAAATATCTATATGTATAATAAGCAAAACCTATATGCTTAACCTAAACATATATAATAGAAATCCAAAGTATTTATAATATTCCTAAATGCTACAAGCACTAAATTGTTATCCTATATAAACCTTAACATCTAACATAAACTATTAACATAATAGACTTCCGTTTACATGAAAAACTTATTAAAACATAATTTATGTGTTAGTAATAACACATGTTTGTCTTTTTTTTAAGAGTTATGCATTGTTTTAAATTATATCAAAAAATAAAAGATCTTGGAGCAAGTGGAGACCACGTGTTAGCAGATCCATGAAGGGAGGTTTAAGGCTGAAACCCTATCCAAATAAAATCCAACCAAACCATAAAACATTGCTTCTCTTCACTATTATTTCGTTGTTCAGGTACATATGAGAGTTGAGCTGACAGGCTCTCGTTTTTGTTTCGGCCTCCGAAGCTCAGTTGTGTTTTCAGTTTGAGAGAGGCGTTTCACAGTCTGGAAGTATTTTCCCTTGCTGAAGTGGCCTTTATCATGGCATTTGAAAGTTCTACCCTCTTTTCTTCTCGCTGTATTTTGAGAAATAAAGAGTTGTTTTTCTTTACAGTGTTTGAACCTAGGTTTTCCTTTGAAGGTAAAAGTGTTGTCGGAGAGTGTTTGTTTAAAAATATAAGCAAGTCAGTGAGCTCAAGCTACAAGGTAAACTTCTTTTCCCCAAACCTTGGTATTTTATTTCTTATAATAATATTAAAGAAGTAACTATCATAACACTAACGAAAACTCTTGTTCATTCAATGTGGCCAAAGGTGAATTACTCTTCGACATACAGCTGGAGGTGGAAATAAATACCAGTGAAGAAACATTCAAAGTTCGAGCTCTTTTTTTTAGGTGCTAGCACACAACTCTGGTAAGCCTTGGCTTCGCTCCATAGGTTACTTTTTCAGTAAGCATGGTTGTAGCCATAAAATTCTGGGTGTGAGAAAAATGACTCTGTTTGCAAAAATATTTTCACAGCTGTGTTTTACTATTTTAATTCCTTGATAAATTAAAAATCCTTATGGCTTGTTTGTTTTACAACCTTTGGGGTTTATGAAAAAGGGCTATGGCTCGTAGTTTTAAAGGGTGAAATAAAATATTACCTCAGTGATTTTTTTTATAAGTTGTTTCCATAAATGAAGAATTTGTCTTGTAACAATATTTAGCCACGATTTAGAAGTTTTTACGGATTTTAGTTAAATCTCTGTTTGATTACATTAAGAAATTGTATAAAGGAAAATCTTTAGGGTTTGAAAAAAACAATAATGTTTTGAGTTAGGCATAAGATTTAAATAATATTCTATTTATCATTTGTATTTTAAAAATAAAAACCTAAAAGTATTAGTTTAAAACTTGTGTAAGAGATTTACTCGTACGGGTTTCAAATCCTTGACCTCTGACGGAGGAATCTGTGTTAATTGACCTGGGTTTATATTGTATAAAAAAATATACTATAGAAAAACCCTTAATAAAATTTCACTTGGAAATACATAAATCTTTACGGCTATAAATGAATAATAAATTACATCTGTTTTACGCTAAATCGTTTATAAGTAATTCTAGTCCTTTTTATTTTTATTTTAATTATTAGCAACCTAAAATATTTATGCATTATATATAATTATTTCGGTAACTTATATCTATTTATGTAGCTTGTTTGCATTTATGTACCATGTATTAATTTCGGTAGCTTGTTTATATTTCTGTAACCTATATTAATTTTTGTAACTTGTTTAAATTTCTGTAAACTATATTAATTTCTATAACTTGTTTATATTTCTGTCAACTGTATTAATCTTTGTAACTTGTTTATATTTCTATAAACTGGATTAATTTATGTAAGGTGTTCTTATTTCTGTAATGTGTATTTAATTCTACATGTGTAAAGAGAAGAATTGGAGCAATAATAATCATTAACTTCCATAATACTATAATGAAACTAGCTATGAACATATCATGTTGTTTCTAGTTAAGAAATAAAGGATAACCTAGTAAATTTCTTACTATAATTTTTTTGGGTAAATAGTAGCATTTAATTCAATATACCTATTGTACTAGAGTCTATATATTTGGATATGTGGAAAAATACAAAAAAGGATAATTATCCTTCAAACAAAATATTCTAACCATAATTCACTCATTCAGATATACATTTAACCAGAAATTATTTACATTTAAATAAGAAGAGATTACACACTCTAAACAAACAATTTATCTAGTAATTTAAATAAATAGAGTCATATTTTCATCCATTCCAGTTCTTTTGCTTGCATAAGGTAAAATAAAATAGCATTTAGAACCTGAAAAATGGTAGAGGAGACAACAGCCTAAGGAGCCTGTTCCACCCAACCAATTCTTGAAGACATCTGAGCTACAAATCTTAGGACCCTCGAGCCTTTCTACTGGTCTACCTGGTTGAAAGCACTAGGTGAGAGAATGGGTTAAGAAACCCTTGCAACTCCATAGATAGTAAGAACTTAACCATAGATAGTAAGTATTACTACTATCAGCAGTAATACTTCTGCCTATAGTAGTAAGAACTTAACCAAAATAGCTGCACTAGTTCAGTAAATCAGCACTTTCCCACTCAAACACGTCTACCTTTCCCCTCCATCGAACCTATTGTGCACAAATTTCACTCCAAAATTTCACAAGTAAAGATTCAACAACCAAAATAGGAAAAGGAACTTAAAATAGGAAACCAATACCCTATAGACACAGTTGAACTAGGTGAATATGAAGGTAATTCCAAATCCCTAAACGCAATCTTAAGTTGTTTAACAAACTCGGTATTTACTAAATTTATGCAATGCACATCTGCCAAACAAGCTTGGGACAAATTAAAAATTATCTATGAATGAGAGTCCAAGGTCAAAGAATCCAAACTTCAAACATATAAAGGCCAATTTGAAAGTCTTAAAATGAAAGAAGAATAGAATGTTGGTGAATACCTCCTTCATGTGGATGTAGTTGTTAATGCGATTAGAGGGATTTGAGGAAAATTAAAACAAAAAGAAGTTGTAAGCAAGGTACTAAGAAAATTACCAATGAGATATGACCCAATGGTATCCACCTTAGAAGAATAAGATAATCTTAAAAAGGTAACAATGGATGAGTTACATGGAATTCTCACTGCATATGAGATGAGAACATGACAAAATGGATCTTCAAGAAAAGAAGCAGCTTTCAAAGCCTCCATAAAAAATTAATCAGAAAACCCAAATGATAAGGAAGCTCTTTTCATTAATAAACTTGAGACAGGGACTGGAAAATACAAGGGGAAGTTACCTTTAAAATTTTTAATTGTGGAAGGATTGGACATTATGCCTCTAAATTCTCCTACACTAAACAAGATGAGAATGAAGGAAAGGAAACTTCGAAAATCAAAATGGGTAAACCAGGAAATAAGAAAAAACCCTATGGGAAAAAAAATTGTTTACACCATGGAAGACATCGAAGATTCAGATGGAAGTGAATTTGAATAAACAGAAGTTTTATTTATGGTCCTAGACACTCAAGCCTCAAATAGTGACCCAGAGTAGAAGGAGAAGTATATCTAAGAGCTGAACTTGTTAGCACCCTTGAAGAACTTGAGAAATGTAGGAAAAAGAACAGACAGTCAAATCTTGTCATCAATCAATTGGAAGCTCAACTCCTATATGCCAAAAAGGTTGAGGAGGACCTAAACCTACATCTTAAAAGAAGAATATAGGAGTACAAAAAAATTTGCAGAAGAAATCATGCAATTCAAGAGAAAGCTTGATGAAGAATCTATCAAGTCAAAGTTTGAGAATAGCTCAAGGATTCTATTATGACATTGAGTATCCAAATACCATCAAGTGATAGGTCTAGTTTGGGGTTCATCAAAAAGAAGAAGCTAGAGATTTTTTATGTCACCAATCAAGAAAGAAGTAAGAAAAGATATGCCGAAGTACTAAAGACTCTAGCTAAAAAGGAAGGAAGCAAGAAAGCAGGATTACTTTGTCAAGATAAAATAGAAATAATATAGCACCAAATAAATCAAATAGATATCTACAGATCTTCTTAGGTCACTTCTATTCTTGTAATAATTTTGGTCATAAAGCATTAGATTGTGGAACTGAAAGAAAGGTTTCTAAATACAAGTAGAAGTCATCAAGTAATAAGTCAAAGGGACATAAGAATATTTTTACACTACTCCAAAAATATGACATAGAATGTTATAAGTGTAATAACCATGGACATATGGCAAGAGATTGTAAGCTAAAGACTCCTACAAGAAACATTGTTGCAATCAAATCTCATAACACCAAACAAAAGAGATATTGGAGAGAAAAGGAAGAAAAGGAAACTTCCATGATTTCTTTATGTGCAACCAAAAGCCAAAACTTATGGCACTTAGACAGTGGTTGTTCAAAACGTATACTGGTGATCCAAGCAAATTCATAACACTAAAAGATAATAAGGTAAAAGTCACTTTTGGAGACAGCCTGTCCTCCAAAATAATTGGCAAAGGAACAAGTGTTGTCAACAACAAGATCAAAGTAGAAAATGTTTTTCTAATTGAAAAACTCAATCCTAATCTTCTCAGTGTAAGTCAAACATGCAACCAAGAACACATTTGTATCTTTGAATCAGAAAAATGTGAAATCAAGAATAAGAAATCAGGAAAGGTTGTTGGCATTGCTATGAGAAATACAAACAATGTATACATATTGGAAAATGAAAACCAATGTTACTTAAGTATGGTAGATGAAAGTTGGTTATGGCAGAGAAGGTTGGGACATTTAAGTTTTTAAAATATTGTGAAAATTAGCACGAAGGAAGCTATAAGATATCTACCTAATATTATAGTTCCTCTAAACTTTGTGTGTAGACATTGTCAACATGGGAAGCAAACCAAATCCAATTTTAAAATAAAAGTAACATATGACCTCACACCCTCTGGAAATAATACACACATATCTTTGTGGACAAACTAGAACTAAAAGTCTGCAAGGAGATTACTATTTCATGTTTCTCATTGATGATTACACAAGGATGAACTGGGTGGCATTTCTCAAAGAAAAATCAGAAGCCTTTGAAAAATTTAAAATTTTCACGCAAATGGCTAAAAATGAGTCTGGTATGAAAATCAAGTGTCTTAGATCATATAATGGGGAAGAATTTACTTCCTATGAATTCTATGAAGATCATGGAATTAAGAGACAATTTTCAACTACCAAAACTCCTCAACAATTGGGGTTGTTGAAATTAAAATCAGAACAGTCCAAGAAGCTGCAAGAACAATACTTAATGAAGCAAAACTGCTAGATTCTTTTTGGAGAAAAGATGTATACACAAATATCTACACACTTAACAGAGGGAAACTCAGAGTAAATAAGGATAAAAACCCCTACCGATTGTGGTATGGAAGACCATCCTCAGTCAAATATTTTAAAGTGTTTGGCAATAACTATTATATTAAAATAAACAAGGATGAACTTGGAAAGTTTGACTCTAGGACTGATGAAGGAATATTTCTAGGATATTCATCCACCAAAAAGGCATATAGGTTTTTTAATAAAAGGTTACATAAAATTGTAGAAAGTGCTGATGTAAAAGTAGATGATGTAAAACCAAGGAAAGAGAAAAAGCTTTACATTATTGAAAATACATGTGATGATGAGATAGAAGAATTGCAAAAGGGCGGGAGCATTCATAAAGAAGAAAAGGACAAAGAGGAGGAAGATACACAGGAATATGAAGAAGAATTCCTTAGACCTGACACTAAAAATCCATCTAGAAGGATACAAAAGGATCATCCAGAATCACAGATCATGGGTGATAAAAATGTCGGAATCAAAACAAGAAAGAAACTACCAAGTGTTGAACAAGCCCTACTCTCAATAGTAGAACCCAAGAAATTTATAGAATCCAGGAAAAGTGATGAATGGGTCAAATCCATGAATGAATAACTAGATCAGACTGAGAAAAATGAGACCTGGGAACTTGTCCCAAGACTTGAAGATAAGAACATTGTAGGAACCAAATGGATTTTCAAAAACAAGTTCAATCAAGATGGACAAGTAATAAGGAACAAAGCAAGAATGGTTTGTAAGGGGTGTTCCCAAGTTGAAGGTATTGATTTTGAAGAAACTTATGCTCTCGTAGCTTGACTTGAAGCAATCAGAATGTTTTTATTACTGTCATGCCATAAAAATTTCAAAGTATATCAAATGGATGTCAAGTCTGCATTCTTGAATGGAAAACTAGAAGAAGAAGTGTATATTGAACAACCTGAAGGGTTTCTCTTGTCAAAAAACAAATATTATGTCTGTAAACTAAAGAAGGAACTCTATGCTATCAAACAAGCCCCAAGGGCATGGTTTTCAAGATTAGACAGTTACTTGAAATAGCAAGGTTTTAAAAGAGGAGTCACTAAAAGTAATCTTTACCTAAAGATCGAAGATAAGAATATGATAATTTTTGTTGTCTATGTGGATGATATCATATTTGGAAGCAATATTCAAATCCTAAGTATATATTTTTCCTCTGAAATGAAGAAGGAATTTGAAATGGCAATGTTGGGTGAATTGAATTTCTTCTTAGGATTGCAAGTCTACCAAAAAACAAAGCAATTTTCATCTCGCAAACTAAGTACATCAAAGATATGTTAAAAAATTTTAAAATGGAAGATTCCAAACTTGTTGGTACTCCTATGGTCATTGGTTGCAAGTTAAATCTATGGAAGTATATCAGACCATGTTTAGATCCATGACTGGTACTCTTATATATGTGATGCAAGCTGTTGGATTGGTAGCTATATTCCAGTCAATACCTAAAGAAACACATGTAACAACAGTAAAAAGGATTTTCAAATACCTAAAAGGTACGATGGAGTATGGTTTATGTTATTCAAAAGGACAAGAATTTACCTTGAAAGAGTTTACTAATGTAGATTGGGAAGGAAGTGTTGATGATTGTAAAAGTACAAGCAAAGCAGATTTCTTTCTAGGAAATTGTTTAGTATCATTGTCAAGTAAAAAAAATCTTCCATTTCACTCTCTACAACATAAGAAGAATATATTGATGCCGCATCATGCTGCACTCAGGTTATTTAGATGAAAAAAACCCTAGAATATCTACTTGTAAAATATGAACATCCAATAGTGATCAGCTGTGATAATGTTAGTGCTATAAATATGTCTAAAAATACTATCATGCATTCTAAGGAAAAACATATACCAATCAAGTATCACTATCTAAGAGAACAAGTATCTTAAAAAGCCGCCAGATTGGAATACATTGACACAAAAGAACAGATTGCTGATATTTTCACCAAACCACTACTTAAGGAATCCTTTGAGCATATTAGATAGAAAATGGGAGTCATTCCTTTACAAAAGCACTAAAAGACAGAATCACAATCTTAGGGGAAGATATGATGACAAGGGGAGCTGTCAAACAGAGAGGTCTCTTTCTCATTGGTGTCAAAGGAAGAGAATGCTTAAATATCTTGACATCAATTCCAAAGGGGGAGATTGTTGAAGTAAATTAGTTGTCATTGATGCCAAATCAGTTATTAGAATTCAAAGATATGGTGGAATTCTAAAGGTTGCATGTATTAAGAATAACAAAGGAATAACATTGTTACAGGTTGCAGGTTGAGGTTTGAATGACAAACGAATAACCCTATAGCAAGTTGAATGAATAAGATCGAGCATTCAATATTGTTGCAGAATAAACTGTCACATAAGATTTTCGCAAAGAAATCACGCAAATCCACAACATCATGGTGAGATCTGAATTCAATTTGAAATTGACGGCCAGGAAGTATCCTGCACGAGATCCAATGGATGAGGATTAGTTTTGCAAAAGATAGGCGAGAGGATGAAGTTCCACAAAATATCGAGATTAGACAGCTGATATTAGTTCCACCCAAAGAGATCGACGATGAAGAATAAAAATGCAAAAATAACATTTAAAGATTCTATGAACCTGCAATCCACATCCCACAACCTGGAAATCAACGGTTAGGAAAACAATCGCAAAATATCAACGGTGTAAAATTGTTGTGGCGGAAAGAATATTGCAGAAAGTCAAGATACAATGTTGGGAAAAGTTACATTTCAACATCCTGCATCCCGCATCTCGCATCCTGCAATCTGGAGAGATCAGACGGCTGAAGTTAGTTCCACTAAAATAGATCAATGGTTCGAAAAAGAAGTGCGGAAAGAAGTTTGCGAAAAAATCAAGATACGATTTTGGGAAATGTTACATCTCGCATCCAACAAATCTGAATATCGATGTTCATGGAGAATCCCGATGAAGATCAACGGTGGGGGATCATTGAAACATAAACTTGGTGCAAAAATACGATTTCAAGAGGAAATCTGTAGAGTAGATCAATGGTCCAGAGAGATTCGGACATAAGATCAACGGTCAGAATTGTATCTCGAGAAGAAGATTACGGAAGCACCAAAGAAGAAGAATGAAATGGTACATTTTCTGAGTTGTGAGAAGAATGAAATGGTGCATTTTCTGGAACTCAAACAATGAAATGATGCGATGGTTGAACAGGTAGATGATGAATAGGTATGTTTGAAAGTAAACAGTCACAATCCAAAATGAAAGACCGCAGCTATGGAAAGATGTGTTGGTAGATAATAGGTAAAAGGTATTTATTGAATGAATGTTTAAATAATAAGGTGTCTCTATTAGGAATTTTGATAGATTCCAAAGTGGATAGTTATTCAACTATTTTAAAAGCTGAGAAAATCAGTCTAGGGAGGAAGAGTGGTGCTAGGGAAGGCCGCAGGTTTGTAGGGAGTCGAAGCCTCCTTGTAGTCGTATCTGGAGAACATGGTGTCGTAGCATACTTGCATGTTGAAGCAAGAAGAAAACCATAGGGGTGTTGTAGCATCCTAGTCTTTAGTTGCATGCAAAATATAGGGTGTATCTACATCCTTTACTTTGTAGCAGATAAACAACTTTGTAAATTCATCTTATTAATGAGTTTGTGTTGGTGGTTTTCTCTTTTGAGGTTTCCTCGATAAAAAATGTGTCTTGATTGTTGATTTTGTGTATTTTGAAGTAAAACCTGACAATACTGATTCACCCCCCCACTCTCATTATTGTGGTATAAACAAACATTCACTTTACACATCAGTATAAACATGGCATTTTGACCCTATATGTAGTAGTGTCCTCATCACAAGAATCTAAGCATCATCTTCTTGACCATATTTTACCTCACCATCAAATGTAGGAGTTTTTTCCTTCCTAAATTATCCATGCAAGTTGTCCTTGGAAGATCTTTTCCTCTTCTTCCTATGAGAGGAAGAGCTTGATCCTTCAGTGCAATTCTTAAATTTAGATGACTCATTAGAAGATATTTCTGGAGTATATGTATTTTATCAAGAAATAATTCTTGAACTATGGAAACCCCTTGTGAGAGTTCCTCCTTGAGCCACTACCACTCTTTTCCTGATTTTCTTAGTGATTTTCATACTTTGAAGCATAGTTGTATTTAGTTGATTATGTTCTTCTTAAGATCTAATCAATCTTTCATTGTCTTCTCTAGAACTTTTCCCTTAGTCTCCTCATGGTTTCTACAATGCTGGGGGATTCACTTGCTTTATCTTACCCTTGGATTTTCCCCATGGAATCTATCTCATATTCATACAGATCTTGTGCATCATCGATGATGATGGTCTTCTTGGTTCAACCAAGAACAAATATTTCCCAATTGCGTTATACTCTAAGTTGACCCTTAGCAGAAACTAATATGATTTTGAATCTATAAAAGTGTTCATATAAACAAATTTGTTATATTTATTACATTCTGTAGAAAATCAAAATCAATTTTCATATATTTTGGGAAATATCCATATTGAAAATTTTCTTTGTCAAATTATGGCTACATAAACTGTTCTGATCGATTACAAAAACATTTGAATCCCCATTTCATAATTTGATTATGTAAATTTGTTCCCCTTAAGATAATATTTTGAATGACTATAAGTATGCTCAATTCTGATTTTTGAGTACAAAGGTACAACCCTACAAAATTATCAAATTGGCCCAATTTCTACACTTCTCCTTTAGGTGCATTTAACCCCAGAGGCCAATTTCAGACACATGTAGCAGATAATATACAGAGAACTAGAACAACTAGTCTATTTTCCTAGACAATACATATGACCAGGATTTCTAAGAAATTTTCAGTTTTAGGATGTGATGCTTTAATCACCTTTTATAATATTATGGAATCCACTATTGTTGTAGAGGAAACTTTCCTATGGATAGGGTTTAAGAGGCCATCAATGTACTGGGGTTGAAAGAGAGATGCAAATGGTTCTGTAAGTATATATAAACAAGATTCATAAATTAGTATGGTTCATACCTTAACAAACAAAGTTTGATCCAAGCAACCCTTCAATCCCCCTATTTTTCCTCATGCTCCAAGAGACCTGCAAAACAAGTTATACCTTCCTCAAACCAAAAAATAATATATGAAAGGAGATTATGTTCAGTAAAACATGAAATCTTAAACTGATATACATCATCATATATTCAAAACAGAGATTCAAATACACATTGGACAATGATTTGGAAGAAGAAGGAAACCACATTTTTGTTAATCATGAAAAGAAGTACAAATATAGCTTCTCTTCAAGTTGGGCACCTCATGAAACCTTGATTTGGCTATGTTGCTTCTCTTCTCCAAGAAACTCATCCTCCAAGCTCTGCAACCCAAGGAGAAAGCTTCTAGGGAAAAGGTGGGGGGAATGAGAGTCCCAATTCCTCTAGCATAACAATGTAAAGATTCAAGTCCCCTCTCATGGACCTTCTTACCTCTATTTATATTTTTCTGAAGATATCAGGTCAAAGAAAAATTATTTACAACAAAAGGAATCAATTGCATAACCACCCAAACTACCCAAAATCCAAGAAACATATTTTTTTAACATTTACAGGAAGAATGCATGGGTTGCAGTGATAACAATCACATATTAAAGGGACATAGGAGGGTTGCAATAACAATACTCATGTATGATCCATGGGTTTCAATGTAAATAGTCACAAATTCAAGGAGTACACGGGTATTATGTAGAACAAGTCGCGTATACATAAAAAAATATCATGTTTAAGGTATTTTTGAGCATTTTCAGACTTTGTTGTCTTATACAAAGTTTTAGCTGACTCAGATACCTTTCCAACAGTGAAAAGAAGAGGTCAAACAAAGTTACAAAACTCCATCTTATATGGATCCTCCAATAAAGGTGTTTTTTCGGTGACTTTCATGAAGTGTCTTCATGGAAGTGTCGACATGGGAAAGTGGTCACCAGGAAGAGACGTGCCATTTTGGGCTATAACATATGCCCCCTAATATATGAGGTCAGAGGGAAAGATGATAGATGAAATACATTATAAAGGAAACAACTGAGTATGGAGAGAGCAGAGAATACAAGATCAAAAGGCTCGAACAAAGCTACCTGAAAGAGAGATAAATGTCAGACAAAACTGATCTCTGGGGCATACAAGTCCATATACAAACGATCACCATAAGGATACAGGAGGATCCCACATATGTATAACTGATGTAACTATCATGATTGCTCAATATGAAAAAATGTGCCATATCAATTCTAAAGGAGTCATGGCCACAAATGAACAAGGTGGATCCATGCTCAACAATCGATCATAACCACAAAAAATACAAGGTGGATCTATTTCCCAACAAAATTTCATATGAAGTGAGACAGGGTCTTGCGCAGCTCAAGAAATAGCAAAAAAATGATGATGCTACTGTTGGCCCAAGGTATTCAATCCAAACCGCCAAAAAATGTACAAATCCTAACCATGCAAATAAAGGAACCGAAGTTGAACATGGAGGAAACCGTTTGATTACTGATCAATAATGAGAATCGTTAACAAATGAGAGGGATAGCACCATTAATGAAAATATTCCCCAAGGTACCTAGTACATTATAACAAGTGTGAATACAAGGACTTGAAGTTGAACACTTGAGGAATCCATCGAGTAGGATACAGTAAGGTATTCCCATTACCCAATAGCAAGGGAAATTTACACTAATGACTACAATCCCTAAGGTACTATCATAAACTATAAATCTCATTCCTAGAGCAAGAGGTATTGTAGTCGATAGGAAGAGATCCATTGGAATGAAGGAATTAAGGAATCCTCCATCATCCAACACGAGGTCATTCAAATACTAATTGGCTCTGGAACTGGTACTGAATTTCACAACAAGGACCATAGAATACATGATGTAATGAACTGATACTGGAGAATGGTCGACACAAAATGTCAAAGCAATTGCAGAATGGCTGACAAAGGTTTATCCTTGAACAATGAAAATGGCACAAAAGTGACTTAGTAATTTTTTGAGATAAAGAGACTAATTCCACAAAACTGCAATGTAGGAGACATTGACATATTCCCCATATAATTGGAAAAGGAGCCAACTAGAGGAGTAAAAACTATGAATCAAGATAAAGTAAAAAATTGACACCCAATTGTTGATAGAATCAAAACTGGTTCTTTGTTCAAGGAGATAAGACTTGTTGCCATGATGTAAAATAAATGTGAATGAACTTCCATTCGCTCTTTATTGTAAAGGTTTAATGAGTCCAAGAAAGCAAACTCGGGACCTTCTTCATTTTTGGCAAGCTCGAAGAAGAGACAGAAGAATGATTGATAAATAGCTGATTTGTGGATTTTATGAGCCTGAATTAGTGAATTCTTGGTGGTGTTTTCATAGTTTAGAGAGTCTAAAAATGGGCCAAACAAGACTCTAAGGGGGTGATTTTTTATAATGTTAGTCTCCTAAGTACGAAAAAGTGTAAAAAAATATAGAGGAGAACTCTATTAGCCCAGGTGAACTAAGGTATTCATTTTTTATAGTTAGTCGGCAAGGTCTGAAAAAGGGCTAAACTATCACCAAACCGACGCACCTTCAGAAGTGCTATGTATCCTAAGTTTAAGAAGTGTGAAGGAATGCAAGATTACTTGGAAAGATCCATTTGGCTATGAAAAAATGGGGCTTACAACAATAAACTTGATGCTTTGTTCTTTGGGTTTTAGCAAGCATGACAAAGAGATAAAGTACGCTCAGAATATTTTTCATGTTTAGGCCTAGAGCACAAAAAAGAGAAAACTAAGCTTGAAAAGGTTCCTTTTTTGTAAATTTATTCCTTCAGGTTTAGAAAAGAGATGAACTTATTCCTAAAGATATTCTTCTATATTTCGAAGAAAATAGAGTATTCCTTTTTCCTAAGTAATCCACAAGGTCAAAAAAAGGGGTAAACTTATACGTATGTAGATGACTATTCAAATTACCTTAACGAGTATGAAAAACAAGCTAACTTGTAAATGATGTCAATTTTAAGGAGTCAGACCAGGGCTTAAACATAACTCCATATCTCTCCCGTGAATTTTTAATGAGTAGGGAAAATGGCCTCCTTGCTGTTTTTAACGAGCTCAAAGGGGAACAAAAATAATTCTCTAAATGCTAGGAGACAAATCTCAGAGGCAAGTGAAAATAGTTCCAAGCAAGAGGAATAAACCCATGCATGAGGAAATGAACATGAGAAAGATAAAGACACTCAGGGAACGTCTCCTCAAGGAAAAATATGTCAAGTTGGAGAGGAAAAATGGTACTAGGCTGAGCGATGATGAGAGAAAAGATTTGGTCTTATACAACGAGTTGAAAGCATGGAGGACAACATCAGGCTCATAAGCACGAGTAGGGTACATGAAAATGTAGTTACAACATTAACAACAAGGCGCGGTTAGTAAAGAGTTGTGAATCCAACTAAAAATCCTGTCTCCAAGAAACAACAACATCAGAATCACATTCAGAAGAAAAGATCCGATGGAGGTCACTTTGGTAGAAACACATGTGACTTTTCTATCTTCTACAAAACATGTAGTAAAGGAAGAATAAATGAAATAGGACTCTATAGTGCCATTATCAGAGGGTTTATGATCAATAAGATCAACCTCAAAAGAAAAGAAAAAATCAACAGGGGAGATAGAGTCTGTTGGAACAAACTCAGTATCATAGGAGTTGAAAATTCATAAGAAAAATCAAACTCATCACAATCACTAACTTGTTGTTCGAAGGGAGAGTCCAAAAACTAAAAAATACCAACGTAAGAAGACCGATCCATTGAAATATCAAGATTACTAAGAAAATCAGGGTTAGACTTAGTCACAACTGAACCAACATCCAAAAGAAGGTTAGACTGTATCGAAGACTCTAGGAAGACTTCATCCAAAGGAAGGAGATCATTCGAGATAGGAGACATGTCTAAACTTTCAAATGGATTGACAAAGTGGAAAGCAGGCTCCACAGTCTGTTTAGGATGACTCACTTGGTCAACTGCTAGGACCGAGTCCCTAGAAGGTAAGCATAAACATAGAGGCTTCTCCTCAGTGGCAATTGAATGCAAAGGACATGAGGCCACATAGCTCACTTGTGGCAGGGTAGTGTCTATAGAAACAATGGGAATCACTAAAGGAAAGACCTAGTCTCTAGTTGGGTCAGGAGATGGATCAAGAAAATCCAAATGATAGATAGTGACAATTTCTTCACCATGATTAAAGTACATGACACGAAAGAATGTTCACACCACATTTTGCATGTCATAAACATAATCATGTCCAAGGAGCATATTGAATTCCAAGGGGTCTTCTATCACTATGAAGTCGACTAATATGGTCTTCCCATCCAAAGTAACAGGTGTTTGAGGAAGAATTCCCAAGGCTACAGTAGTTGTTCTATAAAACGCTAGTAATTGACTAATAGTTGACAAAAGGCTGGGAGATCCCATGCCTCACTAAGAACGAGAAAACAAGATTCTAACTGAGACTCCTTCATCAACAATACAAGGAGCAATCATGTATTCTTCAAATTTGACATTTATCTAGAAAGGTGCATTAGAAGGAAGACACAACTCAACTAGGCTATCCAAATCAAAGGAAGCAATCTGAGAGCTTGGTGGGGGTTCATCCAAAGCGAGTTCAGTGCCCCCTTGTTCAGTAAGTTCAAAAATGTGACTAGAAGACACTTATCCAAAGGAAGAATGGGATTGATTGACTATGGAATCGATTTATCCACTTTCTGAAAGTCACTCTCTGAAGGGAGAGTGGGATTGAACAAATATGAGATTGGTTCAATCACATAAGGATCACTCTCTGAAATAAGAGTGGGGTGAACCAAATACTGGGAAGGTTCAACCACTAGATCAACCAAAGGTTGAGTAGGTTCTTGAGAAGCTATAGGTTGTTCAAGAGAAGGAAATCCTTGAGTCTCAGACCATACTCTTCACACTTCTGTGATAACATGACACTAGTGAGGAAGATGATCTCCCTAAAATAGATTACAAGGGAACTTAATTTTTCCCTTCAAACACCCAGTTTTCTCAATAGTGTCAATATGAATAGCAGTGGCTGACTGTTTTCTCTCTGCATGACCTACATAGGATGATATTTTCCCCCCATCATCACCACCAGAGGATAGGTGATTGAGTCCAACCTGACTAATAGAGGATGGTTGAAAACCTTCATAATTTTCAAAAATGAGATGACCATGAAACCAAACTCTTTATACCTCTACAATGGCAGGGCATAGATAAGTAAGGTGGTCTCTGTCAAAAATATTACAAGGAAACTTGGGTGTGTGTTTTAAATGGTTAGTATTTTCAATAGTGTCAACATGACTCACAGTGGTTGACTATTTGCCCTCAGCATGAACTACAAAGGCTAAGAGACTGCCCCTAGCATGACATGCAAAGGCTGAGAGACTGGATCCAACATGACCTACAGAGGTTGGATGGGTAGGATCAACATGTTTTGTAGTAGTTGAGTGTGTACCCTCAACATGAACTGCAGAGGTAGGGTGGTTGGGTCCAACATGGTCTACAGAGGTTGGAGGGGGAGTTTCAACATGATCTGTAGAGGTTGAATGAGTGCTCTCAGCATGACTACAGAGGCTGAGTGATTGGATTCGACATGACTTGGAATGGTTAGAAGGATCCCACCAGCATGATTAGCAGAGGTTGGATGGTGAAGATCAACTTGACTTGCATAGATTGAGTTCTTAGATCCAACATGACCTGCTGAGAATGACCTATGGAGGATAGGTGGTGAGGCTCAACTTGACCTGCATAGGTTGAACAGGTTCCCACTTGATTATGTGTATTCTTCCTATTCTTCCTTATTTTAGTCCTTTTAGACTGTCGGTTACTAGTATCAGTACTTTCACCGCATGAGGTAGAAGGAGGAGGAGAAGCAGTTACAGGTGAATGGGAAACAATGTTTTGATTCCCTTGATATAAGGAGCTTACTTGAGAAGTAACATGAGCATTCAAGATAGTTGGAGTGGAAAAAAACCACACCGGTAGCCCTAGGTTGAATCTAGGTAGATTCAAGGCAGCCATCAAAGGAACACCAACATTCCCTATGAGAGGAATAGTACAAGGAGTTCCCAGCATGGGGATCTATTGGTTGGTCTTCAAAGGGGTGCATTAGAGGAAATTTCAACTCAAAATGGGCCTTTTAACTTTAAATCAAATTCCATGTCATCATGTGTTAGCCAATGAATTTCCTTTAAATTTGAAATACCGTATAGGTCTTGAGCATTTTTTTAATATAAATTTGGGGATAGGTATCATTAAAAAACTACTTTTTTTGTTTGTATTTTTGACATATCTCCCCGTGTTTTTACTCAAATTTCGATCGGGAGAGCTCGTTGGATGTGGAATTAAATTTCGCATCCAACGAGTACCCACTCGGCATACTTTTGACGGACCCCGCTACCCCAAAAACAAGAAATACCTGAAAAAATGTGATGTTGACATCATCATCACGTTTTTTCATGGATTTCTTGTTTTTGGGGTAGCGGGGTCTGTCAAAAGTATGCCAAGTGGGTACTCATTCGATGTGAAATTTAATTTTGCATCTAACGAGCTCTCCCGATCGAAATTTGAATAAAATCAGAGGGAGATATGTCGAAAATACGAACAAAAAAAGTAGTTTTTTTCTTTTCTTCCTCCAAAATTAATAAATATTATTTTATTATTTTAACTATTATTAATTTATTAATTTTTTTAGGAGGCCCATTTTGAGTTGAAATTTCCTTTAATGTTAGCCATAGTTCAAACAATAATACAAAGTCTAAGGTTGACATGAAACCAACAGTACAAAGAACACACCACTAGAAAAGGACCTAAGTATCAATCCAAGCAAACACAGATGCCTTTGAAAGGAAATTCTGGAATGATGAGGGCCCAAAACTAACCAGTGAAGGAAGGAGAGTAGTTAATTGGTGTCTCGTGAAGAGCCCTCTGGGTGGAGGTGCTAGAATCACCCAAACACCCTCCCAAATTTTCTAATGAGGTTACCTTCCAAGTCTACCCTAGGTGCACTGGAAATAGCCTTCCAATTCCACCTATGTAAGATCCTAGCAGACAAAATACTAAGGCTACCAAAATCACAAAGAAAAATAGTCGTCAGTCCACTCGATGCACAGGGGTAGGGTAGCAAATCCCAAAACCCAAATAGTACCAGGAACCACACGGGGCCAATAGGAGTTACTAGATGAGTCCCCAAATGTGCAACATCTCTGGTGTATGATTTACTAAGGAGTGGAGGGGTATCTCCAACAGATCAGTATCACACAACCTCGTGCTTGACTCCTATGTGAGAGGACATTTCCGATGTATTTCCCAACAAAGTTGGATTTATTAATAGATAGGCCACCATGTTTGAGTTTGAAGTTTTGGCCAATTAACATATCTCTAACCCAAAACACTAGCCTAGACTAGTGTGTGTCGTCCCTATAAAGAAACAGTTACTAATAAATTTTAAATATTAAGCGTTTATTTTAAATGGTCGTTCATTACTCAAAGGGGGTGGCGAAGGTGAAATCAATGGTGTTTTGACTCAATGTTGAAACAATATGAATAAGCAAAGAGAAATGAAATAAAAAAAGAAAAAAATATTCTCTTTCTTTTTCAAATAGAAAAACTTGAAATCCATAAAAGGACAATTTATTTTTTATTTTTTCAATAATAAAGATATGAAATGCATTAAAAACAAAACCCTAATCTACATGCATATCAAAGAACTATATGTTCTTTTCTTTTTCTTTTATAAATACAAAAGAAAAACTTACCTACAAAGTAAAGTATGCAGATAACAATAACAAAGCAAAAGGAACTCTGCTATACAACCACCAAACAGATTCTAGAATTCCCTAAAGTCAATATAAACCCATACTTGGAAGGAAGGATTGCATAAGAGAGAATTAAAATACTTTGTAGGTGAATTTAACCAACAAAATAAGAAGGAAACAAAGACCAATAAGCTTCTAAGTTCAGACAAAGATCACTAACAGAGGCTGACCAAAAACATAAGATAAAAATCAAACCAATCAAAGGGGGTGGGGTGATGAGAAAATATAAAACCCTAATTCTACAAAAGGGCTTACCACATAGATAAAGAACAATCAAAAGGTATGAAACTAACTCCCTGGAATCATGCACCTGTAGAGGACCCCAAAAGACCTACCAAAAATCCCTCAAATAGTAGAAAAAACCATAAAAATGAGGAAAAAACGTTGTTTTAGGGGCATACACAAGTCACCCTACTTATAGGTTGCATGTCATACATAGGTTGACATTATAGAAGATCATGTGTACATACCAAACACATGACTGTGGAGTTTGCAACTTGTGTATGGGTGGGAAAAGGCCCAAAAAGGGACAAAAACTGCCTTAGGAAGGAAGGGGAGGTGTACTATCGAACTGAGAAGGTGTTCCTAAGTGGAAAGAAGGACCTGAAAACTTGTAAAAGACTAGAATAAATATAGAGAAACCCAAAATAGATGAGGAACTCCCCAGTGGAGTCGCCATTTCTATTGTAGAGGAAAGTTTCCTATGGCTAGGATTTAAGAGGCCATCAACGTACCGGGGTTGAAAGAGAGATGAAAATGGTTCTACAAGTATATAAAAACAAGATCTAGATATTAGTATGGTTCATACCTTAACAAACGAAGGTTGATCTAAGAATCCCTTCAATCCTCCTCTTGCTACTCTTGCTTTAAGATACCTGCAAACAAGTTATACCTTCCTCAAACAAAAAAAAACTATATGAAAGGATATTATGTTTAGTAAAACATGAAATCCTAAACTAATATACATCATCATATAATAAAAACAGAGATTCAAATACACATTGAACAATGATTTGGGAAGAAGGACATCACATATTTATTAATCATGAAAAGAAGTACAAATATGCATTCCCTTCAAGTTGGGAACCTCACAAAACCTTGATCTGGTTCTACTGCTTCTCTTCTCCAAGGAACTTAATCTCCAAGCTCTGCAACCCAAGGATAAAGCTTATAGAGAAAAGGTGGGGGAATGAGAGTTCTGATTCCTCCAACATAACAATGCATATATTCTAGTCCCCTATCATGGACCTCCCTACCTCTATTTATATGTTTCTGAAGAGATAGGGTCGAAGAAAAATTAGTTACAACCGAAGGATTCAGTTGCATAACCACCTAAACAACCCAAAATTTGAGAAACATCCCCTTTTACATCTACTAGAAGAATGTGCAGGTTACAGTGACAATAGTCACGTATTGAAGGCACATATGTGTGTTGCAGTAACAATAATCATGTATGATCCATGGGTTGCAATGTAAATAGTCACAAATTCAAGGAATACGCCGGTATTATGTAGAACAATTCATGTATAAAAAGTGGAATACCCGAATTTCCTTAAGGAAACCTACGTATACATCAAAAAATCTCATTTTAGGGTAATTTGGAAACTTTCATAATTTGGTGTCTTTTAGAAAGTTTTAGCTGACTCAGATACCTTTCCAATGGTGCAAATAAAAGGTCAAGCGGAGTTACCAAACTCCAGATATGGGTCCTCCAATATAGGTGTTTCTTCAATGAATTTCATGAAATGTTGTCATGGAAGTGACGACATGTGATGAAATCATGAGAAAGTGGTCACAGGAACAGATGTGTCATTTTGGGCTATAACAAATCTTTTATATTTTTTCTAGTCTCTCCATACTTAAAATTTTGATAGTTCCATAACACTCACTCCCATTCCAAAATCCGACCCATTTTATTTTCCTCCTACAGCTATGGTTCAACTCTAGAACCAAATTTGTTGATTTTAGAAAAAGAGCGTCAAGAGGGATTTCCCACTTGCAGCCTCCCTACATCATTGTAGAGAGGTTCAAGGGGGGATTTCCGCCTTACTTCCTCATTGTGTCGTTGTAGAGAGGGTCAAGGGAAACACCCTCATTTGTTTTGTAAACTATTAAATTTTTTGGAATATGGTGCATGAGAAAAGTGTCATTTTCCACAAACCTAGAAAGGGTGCAAATGTGTCATGAAACATTCCTACTGAGGTGTTATACAGGCTTGACCTATCACCCCATAATGTGTTTAGGTCACACTCCATCGGGCATTGATAATTTTCCTGTTAGCAAAAGTGATAACTCCTCGTGGGGAAAACAATTTTGAAAAGTTCCTTGGGGAGGAGTTATCAATCAAAAGGGGACATGTACCATGTGCAGTTTCGACTCAACTCTTCGCTCATCCCATTTTATCTAATGGGAACTTTACCTTTACGTTATGATTCACAGTCATTATTCTTCCAAAATATCCAATGGTTGGATCATTTTTCACCTGCTATTACACACCATGCATGTTTCCAAGGCGTTATCAACCAGAATCGTTGATATTCTCTCTCACTCAATGGTCGGATCTCCATCTACCTCTGCAGTTCATCACATGTAGTCACCTATGTGTGGACTCGATGTGGTGGGTCCACATCATACCTCTTCTCACACGGATCATCCATGGCAAACCTCCTACCCACGTGTCTCCTCCATGTCACTCATCAACATCGCATGGGTGGGTCCCACCTCAAAATTACCAAAATTTAAATTTTTTAAATTACATGAAATTTAAATTTCAAAATAAGGGATTACTACCAAATTAACTTTGTTCCTTATCCATCATTTAACAAAAGTTGTCTTTTATAGAATTATTTTCTATTTTTTTCCTGTAAATGTGCATTCTAGCCCATATAACTCAAGTGTTACAACCAAAATCTCTGATACCACTTTGTAACATTCCCATCCCTCAATCTGGACAACAAAAGGGGACATTACACTAAATCTGGGCTTCTAAATTTCACCCATAACCATAAATTGACAAATATATAATTGTATAAACATGTGTGCAAGTGCATAGTAAAAATACAAATCATAAATAAAATTCCTACACACATCTAGGATGCGTATGCAAGATTAATTGTTACATGGATATAAATAAAATCATTGGACATTAAATGCAAAAGAGTACATACATTTAAAAAAAGAAGATCCAAGAAAATGGTTGTGTAAGAACAATTTTCCACCCAACTGTAGGCACTATGTCCATCATATCCTCTTTTTCCTATGAGGTCGTTCTCAAGCATCCAAAACTAGAAGAACTCAATGTGTAAGGGTTCTTAGATTTCCCAACCTCAATGCTCACCTACATCCATATATTTTTCCTTCAAATTTTCAAACATGTCTCTAAATTCGAATTTCTAGTGTAAAAACACAATATGGTAAAATGGACATGAACAACAGTAGAAAAACTCTGCGTAGTGTAGAAAAAAGCATGAGGGAATGATTAAAAGAGTTTTGAATCCAAGGGATATAATACATTGGTGAAAAGACAATTGGAATTACTTCTAACCATATAAGAAAATGGAAACAAACAACTAACACAACTGTCACAAAACCCATGCTTTAATAACTACATGAATTGACTTTTCCCACAAACCTCACTCATGCATTCAATGATTGGGTTTAATAGTCAAGAGAAAATATTTTCCTCATTTAAAGTCCATGGAAGTTTTTGGATGAGTTCTAAAGTTGACACTTGGTAATATAAGATTTAGTTTTCACATAGGACTTCTTTCCTCTTCCCCTCTGGTGGAATCAAAACCCTTCTAGTGCTCTTTACACAACCATCTTGGGCCATTTTATTATTTCCAACATAATATTTACATATATTTCAAATTAGCATGATAAGCCAATCATATATTCCAATACAAATATTTACATCATACATTCCTATCCTTTCACTAGTCGATCCTTGGCCTTGAGCTCCGCACTAGGAATCCATACTAGCATATTTACATCATTTACATAATTTTGATTAAATCCATTCCAATTCAAAATTGGCGGTACTACATGGCATTTTTTAGAAGCATTTTATGATTCTTCTGTAATAACTTGTCAATCCCATAAATGACCTTACCTCTAATACACTTATGGGTTACTACCATTCCATGATAGCTTCAATCTTTTGTGGATCTATTGTTATCCCTTCCTCAAAATTAATGTGGCCCAAATACTGAATTAGCTTCTAGTAAAATGAACAATTAATCAACGTATCATAAAGTTGATTCTCACTTAGCACCTAAAATACCAGTCCCAAATGATCATCATCCTCCTCCAGTGATTTTGAATAAATAATAATGTCATCTAAGAAGACAATCACAAACTTATCCAAATACTTGACCTAAATATGCCATTCAGTAAGCACATGAAGGTAGATGGTGTGTTTGTGTAGCAACCCAATACCCATAATAGCCATTTGAGGTATGGGGTGTAAACATTTTCCTTTAAACATATATAACACACCTAATTTGTTCATCCCAGAGTTTATTGAGTGTTAGATTACTTCTAATTCAAATTGTATTCCTTTATATAAATAAAAAATATAAGCCATTTAACTTATATCTCATCATATAATGGTTTATTTTTTGAGCCCATAATGGATAATCTGTGCAAATGTGTAAAGATTCTTAGTTGCATTATCATATTAGGTTCCTTATTCTTCACCCCTATATTATGCCTTGGTAAGGATGGTTAACAACATAGATAATGTCTAAATATTTTTAATAACCCAATCACATATTTAAGCATAGACATCTATAATAAAAAAAATTCACTATTTTTGTTTAACATGTTAAAACATAAGGATTATAAGAAGCATGCTCTTTCAGAATGATAAAACTTTTTTATAAATATAACACCCCATTCTACAAAGTAATTCATTATAAGATCCTTCTATATCCTGTAAAAAAGTTCATTGTATTTAACTTAGTGTTTTTCCAACCTTAGTAGTTATCCTATGAGTATAGAAACATAACTCAACTTTAAGTAAAATTGTACCTACTCCTTGCTTCCTTGCTTGTGGCATCCAATCTTTTTTTTAACCTATAAGACGAGATAGGATCAACCCAGCCTCATCTGTTTGTTTGTAATAATATGATTTTTTTATAAACATGATAACCTTTAATAGAAAATATGACTAACTATGTTTCAACCACTCAATGTGTACCTTTCCATCAACTTACAATATTCTTTTCTAATTTATTCTATATACACCAAGGATCCAAAACACGAAATATAAAAATACCTATTACCATCCTTTATAAAGAATTAAATAAATTAGTTGTATTAAACATACAAATTTAACTATGGTTCATTAGTAGTAATAATCCATATAGGCATATGCCAAATCATATAACTAACATGTATTCTAGATATTATACCATTGTATTACTATTTCATTTAATGACAATACCTACTTTAAGTAATAAATGTAAGCTCCTAATTCATATTCAAAAAACTAGCAACATAAACACAAAGAATGACCCTTAAGCAACAAGAATAACTCTTAAGCAATTATTATAGCATATCACCATTTATACAAACATTAAATTGTATCTAGATCATGCAATTCACAAGTTAACCCATTTAACACAAATTTTACCATATCTTATTCAACATCATTTATTATAAAACTCAATAACCAAAATAACATAACAATTACAGAATAATTTTCTGACTCGGTAGATTTTGTCATGTTGATTCATCAAAAAGCCATCTCTTTGGAATGTAACCTGAAACATCTTATAAACTAATATTGCATATTAAATACATATGTAAGAATAACAAGATAGGGTTTAATCATAATGAAAGACCTAACCATTAATCATAAGAAAGTAAGGATATTTAATGAAATTTTATAAGCATAACAATTCAATATATAGTAATGTTATTATAATGAAAGAATAATTGCAATTCTATATCACTCAATTAACTTAACCATAAAACATGTCTCATTTAGTTTAACATCTTATTTAAACATAACAATAGTTAAGTACTTATCTAGAAAAGTAGACCTTTGCAACTAAAAGAAAATTATGTAAATCATGCTTACTTGGGTGGTTGAGAGATTGAATTCGAATTTCCTCCCAACCATTTGGATCCCTATCCAACATATTTTTTCCCACTAAGAGGCCACCCCTAAGTTGGGCATGAATCCACTAGGAAGGAAAAATTAGCGAGAATCGTTCAACATGATCTAAGAGTTCTCAAGTTAGTATTATAAACAAATACCCATAGGAATATTTGTTTAAAGAGATTTCCCTCCCTATATCAATGTAATATTACTCAATCCAAGTCGGTAATAATCATAATATGTTTTAGTATGGTTCGATGCTTAGGAATTTTTTTCTCATATAAAATACCCAATAAAACTTATGGGTTAATTCGTAAGCACTAGTTCACCTAGCTATTTCCATTCCAACAATTAACTATTATTCAATACCATAAAAGAAGAAAAGGTTTTTGTTCCAATTGAACCTCATGAGTGAGATCACCTAAATATCCTCATTTCAACAATTATAAATTAAAGAAATTGTATTTTTCAAAGGTTGCATCCCAAGAATGAGATGACCTAATCTCATTTCCATTATCACATACTATAATAAGTATATTAGACAAGGGTCTCATCTCGAGAGTGAGATTACCCTACCTTAATCTCAATAATTCCATGCTATGAAGAAAAATGTTTGGAAAAGCCATAATCTCAAGGATGAGATCACCTTACTTTCCTCTAAACAATTACATACTAAAACGAAATGTATATGTATATGTATATGTATATGTATATGTATGTTTATATATGTGTATATTTGTATATGTATGTACATGTATGTATATGTGTGTGTGTGTGTGTGTGTGTGTGTGTTTGTGTGTGTGTGGGTTGACTCCTCTTAAGGAGAAATACCCATCTTTGAGTACAACACTGTTGCAACTAAAATATTTATATAAGATGGCTCCTCTTAAAGAAATATCGCTCTTTCTTCCAACACTTAAATATTATCTTTATTTGGGTCAATACTTTGAGGATATCGCCTAGCTACCACTAAATAAGGATCTCTCAGTTCTACAATTTTACAACACTCCCCTTCCTTTTCTTCATTGATAGATACATCTGCATTTTAATCAAAGCAGTGTCAAAATGGAAAAATAATGCTTCTTCCACTCAAATAAAAAATGGGATTTCCCAACCGAATGGAAAATAAACTAAATTTTTTTCTCTTTATCATATTAGTTGGTGTTGTAATGGGTAGGTATTTATGTTTCACTTTATTATGTCACCATAGGTGATATATATGAATCACTTATGAGTATTAATTCATCTTGATATGGGAAGCAAATTTCAATTTTCTGAAGTTTGTAGTATTTTTTATTAAATGTAATAAAAAAAATATAATTATTTGAATGTTGATTGGTGTTTGGTGACTTACGTGAGCGCCTTGATCTTTACTTCCCACATTGGAGACTAGGTGACTTAGGGTAGGCATGGAGTTTTAAACACCCTTACATACCCATCATAAATTTTATAATAAGGTCTTAGTATATAAACTATGATATATATATGGTTGGATGGGATTCGAGGCATCAATATATTAAATGTTAAACCTGCTGGTCCACGCCATTTTCAAGGTAGTCTACAAGCATTAAAAGGTGGTGTATTTTCCCAAGGTTGTCCACAACCTGGTGTCTACAATAATTAAAATGGATGTGTTTCCAGAAAATGGATTCATGATGTATCCTTTGTGATCTGTGGGAATTAACCATTGGAATCTCTTCACCTTATACCCTTTGCATGGCAAGCCAGATAATGGTGGATGTATTCTCAATGCTACTCTTTGTTATTGATTCTACCGATGTTCAAGCATATGTATTCACATGCTTATTTATCATATCATCATCATCATCATCATCATATTCTCACTAGTGGATTCAATTCCTTTCACCGTCATAATTCTGAATTTAGGAGGTTCTTATCAATGGATGCCCACGAGAAAAGGGACCTCCATGCTCTCTTGTCATTCCGAAAGGTTGTCACAGTGGATCCATAAGGTGTGTTGTCCAACTAGATGGTCGATAACTCCAAGAACATGTGCTCATCATGGTTCGGTATTCGCTACAGACCACACATCGAAAGAGTGGTCGTCATACAACTTGGTGGGGGAGCTTTAGAATGTTTAATTGTTTTTTCTCCTCTCAATTTCATTGGATCACACAAAGAATTGTCTCCCCTTCCCATAATTCCTTGAATGTTAGTATCAATTATATATTTTCTCCTACGATCTTAAATTCACATTTCTAATGTTTTTCATTTTTGTTTCTTCTCCAAGTTGAGATTTGAATCTTCCTGATCTTGATCTCCTTCTGGACTCTAATCTTTCCATGTGAAAATGTATGACAGTCTGGAAAAAACAGTTGTATTCATTCATAAAATATTATTGTGTGCAATACTCTCTACATGTTAGCAATGTTGACAAGTGCATACTGAAAATTGTAGGCTTTATCTTTTAATGTTTATAGGTGCCCTGGTGGAAACTTGGCCAATCCTGTTTGCAAAGGGATGACTTTAATGTAGTGGGATTGAATTTTATTGATGGGAATTACGATTGTAACTTGGAATTGTCTGGATTGAACGTCATGCACCTCACACTTCTCTAAATCTACAATGAAGTTTGTGCTAAGGTTCTTATAGCGCCCCTCCCTACCATTATAAGACCCATCTTCCTTTCTCGTCTTCAAACTCACTCTTCACTCCTAATTTGTGCTTCCAATATCTCTAGCATTTGCTTACTTCCTTTTGACTTCTCCCCGATTTACAACATATAAAATGGGAAAGAAACAACAAATGGATTTTCCATCAATGGAAACAGACATTTGTATAGTGATGCATATGTTAATAGGAACTGAACTGCTAATGGTCATGCCATTCATCATGTTAATGGGAACGACAATGGGATTACCACGACAGATGTTTCCAATGGAGTGTCGGGGATTCAAACCAGGCTTTTGGAGATAGATGTCGCTGCTGATTTTGGTATGAAGAAGAAATTGAAGACAATATTTGCTGGTGTTTCACACTAAATAGGTAAATCAAGTAAATTTTGTAAACCTGTGGAACTAAATTGTAATAAATTACTGTTGATTTTTGATCTTGAATGTGGATATATATAGAAACAAGTGTTTTTTTCACTAAATAATGAATATTACTCTCTTCATAGAATTCTTCATACCAGAGTGAACAATTACGACTAGGATATAGTGTTGCTTGATACAGAACCATCGAAAAAGGTAAATATAAGCAGTACAATATCTAGAAATATATAAAATAAAGATTATGAATTACCTTTTCTCTGAACATCATTAAGGCTTGACTTCCTGTGCAGACAGGTGCTTTTTATAGACAACAATTTGCAAAGCACATAAGTGGACAATTTTATCTATCACAAATTACTAGTGCATCTAGCACTCGTCTGTCCAATTATTTTCCATCCTTTTTTTGAAACAACAAATTGAAGATCTTCTTGTGTAAAATTCCAAACTAGAGTTTCAAAAGTTTTAGAATATTTAACTTCTTGTTTAATTGCATTGAATACTTGTTATGGTTATTACTTGTATACTTTCTCCTATCAGACCAGAATTTATATATTTGGTATCTGTGATTACGGGCTATGGGAGTTGCATATACCCTGTAGGGTCGAGGTATGTATTGGATAAACTTGGAAAGACATTCACAATATTGTATTTGTTCTTTATTTTCTTATGTATTGGGTTGCACAATCGTCTATTTATTGTATTTATTTTACTAATACCTTGGGTGTGAATGATTTGTAGCACTGTTAGTAGTAGCACTCCTACTCCTACCACAATAAGTACCGCTCCAACTTCTCGCACATTTAGTACCACTCCAACTACACCCACTCCAATATACAATGTGAACACTCCAACAGGGGGTATTACCACTCCCACTAGAGGTATTACAACAAGTCCTATTGTGGGTAAAATGATTGGAGGCATCCCCACTGCAGGTCTGGGACCAAGTGCTACATTCAATGGTATACTGCCATATGGAAGTGCAACATCATTCTTCCAATACATGTATACGTCATTTGCATTTGTCTTGTCTCTAGTTGTGATTGTAATACTTGGATAAATACTTGAAATGCTAGCTACATTTGTATGTTTACTAGTTCCATAGCTAGCATTCCAAGCACTAAGGATGATGATGTAGAAATGCTCATCTTTGGTACTCCTATAAGCTATTTGATTTTCTTAAGAGGCCGTAGGTGAATTTTGTTCGGAGATTTTTGGAGATGGGCATAGAAATGCAGGTCAACCCTTTATTCTTTACAAGAGATGCATAAGTAAGGGGGGCATATTTTTCCAAAATTTTC
The DNA here is from genome assembly GCA_001517045.1 of Pseudotsuga menziesii. Lineage (NCBI taxonomy): Eukaryota > Viridiplantae > Streptophyta > Pinopsida > Pinales > Pinaceae > Pseudotsuga > Pseudotsuga menziesii. The sequence continues at coordinate 543,190 of LPNX010785646.1, forward strand.
ATATGTACATTGAATGTTCTGCAAGAGTAGCTAATACATTACTTTTCCACTCACATTTGCTATCTCTTCAACAAATAATTTTATCTTCATCCATGTTGTTATCTCTGCTGCATTTTGATATTTATCGGTAGTGAATGTCTAATCAATTGGGAAGTTCTCATAGCAATCATACACAAAATTGTTAACTATATTAGATCCTAATACAAGCAACTTATGTATAAGAGGCTCTGTTGAGATCCAGGAGGTGGTTATGCTTACATCATAAGTCAGCCAATGTTGGTATGTTATTCTTTCAGTAATAAATAATTGAGAGTAAGCAACTCAATGCTACCAATTCTTATTCTCCTCTGCAGATAATTGTCCTTCTTGGGGTTTCTTAGTTAATGTTTTAGTATAATTTTTAGTAAAAAATAATTGATCAAGCAGCCTAATGCTATAGATTCTCCTCTTCAGAGAATTGTACTTTTGGGGGTTTCTTAGTCCTCTTCAGAGAATTGTCCTTTTTGTGGTTTCTTAGTTACTATTTTTGTTTATTTTTCAGTAAAAACTAATTGAGACCAAGCAACTCAATGGTACATATTCTCCTCTGCATAGAATTGACCTGCTTGGGGTTTCTTAGTTAATAGTTTTATTTTATTCAAGTGAGAATCCTAGAAGTTTCAAGTAGGTCTTAGATGGATATATCTATTTAGGATCAAAAAGAAGATTTTCAAGGTAGGTCTTGGATATATCTATTCAGGGATTAAAAAACCATATTCTATCTATTCAGGTATTAAAAAAACCCATAGGGCTATCTATTTTGGGATTTAAAATACCATAGGAATAAAGAGGTTTATGGATCTCTACTTTTTTATTACATTCATGTCATAACCTAGCGGATGCTTATTTTTGTGTTGTCAATAATGCTTTGCCTCTCTCATACTAGTTAAAATAAAATGGACTGATGGACGATATTTTGTTGCATCATAAAAAATCCATTTCCATTTTTAAAGTGATTTTTTTTATAACTAGCATTGTCGGCTTGTTTTGTTTGTTTGAAAATTCATCTTGAAGAATATTTTTGTGCATGAATCATTCATAATGGATGGATTTCTTTGTAACAGGATTCATTTTAATAATATTCTAATTCTCTTTAAAATAAGTAGTTTTTTCTCTTCATCCAAAACATATCAATCCTTACCCATCACAGTAACAATTTATCATTTGCTAGGGTATGCAAAGCTTATTTTATATATTATAATAATCCTTTGTTTCAATCACTTACCATTGGACTAAAGTAAAATAAACTTAAAAGTTATTAGATGATTTTCATTTTTTA